>JAPWTK010001403.1:0-50229 GCA_029963805.1 Aromia moschata
TATGAATGCCCTATCACCTCATTCGGACATAATTCACTTGAATGCACGGTATCAATGCGGGGGCATTCATAGTTTTCAGTAAAACGCTCACATTGGATCGAAAATTTGTCTAATTAAATTATTTAGCGAAAGTCGACTACCCCGTTCGTCCTATCGTTCCCTAGTGAGACGTATGAGTGTGGATCATCTCTCTCGGACCGAATTCACTTGCCTGAATGGTATCAATGCAGGGGCATTCATAATTTTCAGTAAAACACTTGCATTAGATCGAAAATTTGTCTAATAATTTTTTTAGCGAAAGTCGACTACCCTTTTCGCCCTATCGTTTCCTTAACGAACTTATGACTGTGGATCACCTCATTTGGACCGAATTCACTTGCCTGCACGGTATAAATGCGGGGACATTCATAGTTTTTGGTAAAACGCTCGCATTAAATCGAAAATTTGTCTATTTAAATTTTTAGCGAAAGTCGACTACCTCGTTTGTCCTATCGTTTTCTTAACGAACTTATGGCTGTAGATTACCTCTTTTCGGACCGAATTCACTTGCCTGCATGGTATCAATGCGGGGGCATTCATAGTTATCAGTAATACGCTCGTATTAGATCGAAAATTGGTATAATTAAATTTTAAGCGAAAGTCGACTACCCCGTTCGTCCTATCGTTTCCTTAACGAACTTATGGCTGTAGATCACCTCATTCGGACCTAATTCACTTGAATACACGGTATCAATGCGGGGGCAGTCATAGTTTTCAGTAAAACGCTCGCATTAAATCGAAAATTTGTGTAACAAAAATTTTTAGCGAAAGTCGACTACCCCGTTCGTCCTATCGTTTCCTAACGAACTTATGAGTGTGGATCATCTCATTCGGACAGAATTCACTTGCCTACACGGTATCAATGCAGGGGCATTGATATTTTTCAGTAAAACGCTCGCATTAAATAAAAAATGTATTATTAATTTTTAGCGAAAGTCGACTACCCCGTTCGTCCTATCGTTTCCCTAACGAACTTATGAGTGTGGATCATCTCATTCGGACAGAATTCACTTGCCTACTCGGTATCAATGCAGGGGCATTGATAATTTTCAGTAAAACGCTCGCATTAGATAAAAAATGTATCTAATTAATTTTTTTAGCGAAAGTAGACTACCCCGTTCGTCCTATCGTTTCCCTAACGAACGTATGGGTGTGGATCATCTCACTCGGACCGAATTCACTTGCCTGCACGGTATCAGTGCAGGGACATTCATACTGTTCAGTAAAACGTTCGCATTAGATCAAAAATTTGTCTAATTAAATTTTTTAGCGAATGTCGACTACCCCGTTCGTCCTATCGTTTCCTTAACGAACTTATGGCTGTGGATCATCTCATTTGGACCGAATTCACTTGCCTGCACGGTATCAATGCGGGGGCATTCATAATTTTCAGTAAAACACTCGCATTAGATCGAAAATTTGTCTAATAATTTTTTTAGCGAAAGTCGACTGCCCCGTTCGCCCTATCGTTTCCTTAACGAACTTATGGCTGTGGATCACCTCATTCGGACCGAGTTCACTTGCCTGCACGGTATCAATGCGGGGGCATTCATAGTTTTCAGTAAAACGCTTGCATAAGATCGAAAATTTTTCTACTTAAATTTTAGCGAAAGTCGACTACCCCGTTTGTCCTATCGTTTCCTTAACGAACTTATGGCTGTAGACCCCTCATTCGGACCGAATTCACTTGCCTGCGCGGTACCAATGCGGGGGCATTCATAGTTATCAGTAATACGCTCGTATTAGATCGAAAATTTGTATAATTAAATTTTTAGCGAAAGTCGACTACCCCGTTCGTCCTATCGTTTCCTTATCGAACTTATGGCTGTAGATCACCTCATTCGGACCAAATTAACTTGAATAAACGGTATCAATGCGGGGAGCAGTCATAGTTTTCAGTAAAACGCTCGCATTAAATCGAAAATTTGTCTAATTAAATTTGTTATTGATTGTCGACTACCCCGTTCGTCCTATTGTTTCCTTAACGAACGTATGACTGTGGATCATCTCATTCGGACCGAATTCACTGCCTGCACGGTATCAATGCGGGGGCAGTCATAGTTTTCAGTAAAACGCTCGCTTTAGATCGAAAATTTGTGTAATAAATACTTAGCGAAAGTCGACTACCCCATTCGTCCTATCGTTTGCCTAACGAACTAATGGCTGTGGATCACCTCCATTCGGACAACATTCACTTGCCTGCACGGTATCAATGCAGGGGCATTTATAGTTTTCAGTAAAAAGGCTCTTAGATCGAAAGGGCCCCGCAGATACCTTATGGAAATTGGATTTCTGGCGAATTGGTTTAAATTTAGTATAATGTAGTTCTTGACTTCCTTATCAAAAGTTATTATAGGCCCGAGCATTTGCTATGAACAGTTTTCGATATATGGATGGATAAAGAACGAGATATTGCCTATTTGGCGACATTCCATAGCTCGATCTATTGATCAATACCACTTAATCCAACTGCTTACTGTAAAGATCTGGAATGCATTCACCCCAGAATTGTAAAAGGCTACTTACTGGAACCCCAGAAAGCAAAAGGTTCCAAACATTAATATTTATAGGAATATGTCACGAGTGATAGGGTTATAAGGGGTGCGGATTTGGGGTTAGTTTTGATTTTAGGGTTTTGGGGTTCTAGTAAGTAGCCTTTTATAATCCTAAGGGTGAATGCATTCCAGCTTTTTGCAGTAAGCAGTTGGATTGAGTTGTATTGATCAATAGATCGAGCTTTGGAATATCGCCAAATAGGCAATATCTCGTTCTTTATCCATCCAAATCTCGAAAACTGTTCATAACAAATGCTCGAGCCTATGATAAATTTTTATCAGGAAGTCAAGAACTACATTATACTAAATTTTTAACCAATTCGACAGAAATCCAATTTCCATAAGGTTTGTGCGTGGTCCTTTGTCTAATAAAATTTTTTAACGCTAGTCGTCCATCCCGTTCGACCTATCGTTTCGTTAACGAATTTACGGCTGTAGATTATATCATTCGGACCGAATGGACTTGCCTACAGCATCGTTGTGGGGGATAATTAATTTTCAGAATAAAGTTCGCTCTACATCGAAAATTTGTCTAATTAAAATTTTTATGCAAGTCGTCCGCCCCGTTCGACGTAACGTTTGTTTAACGAATTTATGGCTGTAGATTATCTCTTTCGGACCCAATGGACTTGCTTGCACAGCATCGTTGCGGGGACATTGTTAGTTTTCAGTAAGATGCTCACCTTGGATCGAAAATTTGTCTAGTAAAAATTTTAACGCAAGTCGCCCACCCCATTCGACTTATCGTTTGTTTAAAGAATTTATGGATGTAGATTATCTCTTTTGGACCGAATGGACTTGCCTGCGCAGCATTGTTTGTGGGGAAATATTAGTTTTCAGTAAGACGCTCGCTTTAGATAGAAAATTTGTCTAGTTTTCCCTAGTTTTTCTTCTATCACCCGATCCGACTCCATTAGATGTGATGGTTTGTGTAGGATCGGGTCCGAATGGATCTGATCGGTTCAGATCGGATCGGATCTGATCGGATCAGATCTGATCGGGTCAGGTCGGGTCGGATGTGGTCGGATCAGATCGGGTCGTGTCATATCAGTTTGGATCAGGTAGAATCGGGTCTGGTAGGTTCGGGTCGGATCAGATCTGATTGGGTCTTGTCGGATTGGATTCGATTGTGTCGGATCGGGTTGTGTTGGTTCGGGTCGTATCGGGTTGGATCGGGTCAGAACGGGTCTAATCGTATCTGAACGAGTCCGATCGGGTCGGATCGGTTTGAGTTGGGTTGGATTCGAATGTGTCGGATCTTGTGGGATCGGAACGAATCGTGTTGAGTGTTCAAAGTATTTAAAATGTTTCAAAAAATTTGAATGCAAAAATTAAAAAAAAAGTGTTTATTTAAAATAATTATTAGGTTGTCTTAGGTTAGGTTAGGTTAGGTTAGGTTAGGTTAGGTTAGATCGGATCGGCTTGTGTTAGTTTGGGTCGGACTGGATCCGGTCGGGTTGTGTTGGTTCGGGCCAGATCGGGTCGGATAGTATCTGATCGAGTCGGATTGGATTCGATTTTGTCGGAACAGGACGAAACGGTTCGGATCGTGTCGAATCGGATTTTATCGAGTCTTGTCGGATCTTGTCGGTTGTGTTGATTTGGTTCGGATCGGGTCGGATCGAGTTGTGTTGGTTCATGTCGGATCGAGTCAGAGAGGGACGGATCGGACTAGATCGAGTCGGATCGGGTAGAGTCCGATCTGGTCGGATCGTGTTCGATCGTATCTGATCGGGTCAGGTCAGGTCGGGTCGAGTTGTGTCTAGTCAGACATCAGCAAATTAGTATCTTACTATCATTTAGCAAACATCAGACTATCAACAAATTGTTTGGATTTCATCTGCAGATTCTATTCTGGATTATCAATTGAATACCTGTGACCTTTGAAGTTTCCAGTTCTCCTTTTTTAGTTATGCGCAATCTTCATCAACTGGCAACAGATGAAAGTCGTCGTTTTCCTTCGGCATCGCAAGTTCATTTGAGAGATACTTATGTATGTAGACGATATTAGAACTGGTTATAACTCCTTAGGGAGGCTGAACGCCTTCAAAGTGATCTTATTTTGTCGTTAAAACGTGGCGGTTTTGAACTACGCAAATAAGCGAGTCATCATTCGAAAGTTCTTCAACACATTCTCTTAGAAGAACGCCAATATATTTTCTTAAGTTTTGACACACTTGAGGCTTCAACAGTAAAAATTTTAATTAAAAAAAGTTTTAACATTTCTCTAAAGTTATAGGTAAGCCAAGGAGCAGGTGGTTTAGTTACCCGTACCGTACGCAATGGCGCGTGATTATTAAAAATATATAAAATATTTATATTTAGAAAAAACAGCATTTTATTTACCATATTTAGTCCATATATGTGATTCCAGTTAATACTATTCAAATCTTGATAAAAACTTTCATCTAAGTTTCTAAAATAGCGAAATGTCACAAATTTTTGAATTGATTGATATTTTATTTTATTTATATTACAAGTAGTAACACAGTGATCGGAAACTCCATGTACAGTCCTTCTAATTTGAATTGAAAATGATAAATACGCATGGGGAACAAAAAAAGCGGTGCAACTTTATGATTCCATGGGCGTACATATATCTTTTATAAATTCAAAAATTGTGAAATAATTTTTTTCATTCAAATCAATATAGGAGATATTTGTAATATAATTTGCTGTAAATAATGCCTTTTACAGCATTTAGCCAGACAATCTCAAAAAATTGTCTGTGTTAATAAACCTAGCTGAAATACACGTCACTGGCGCCTTAAACACGTGGAATTTCTAAAGTCGTAAACGATTTTAACGACGTCGTAAAAATTTTATGGCACAGTGGACCTAATAAGTATTTGGATGTATTACATATAAAGCAATCCTATAGTACATATGGTCGGCATTTGCTGGTGCATTCGCGGCTGCCGGCAGCTCAGGCGTTGCCAGCTCTTCAAAATTTTCTTAAGTATAGTAATATACATAAAGTTTTTTTAGTTTATAATTATTTTTTCCAGCAATTTTAAACGCTTTATTTTAATGCTAACTAATAAATTTATATCTATGTATTTTTTTTAAATATTTCCAAACTAGCTTTCTAAGAACGTCACGAACTAACAGTTTACTGAAGTATGAAGTATACTTGTATAGTGAGCTTAGCAATTTTAGAAAATATATCTGACAACCTTGCTTTTTTCTACCTATTTTCAATTTAGAATGGAAATAGAATAATTGAACCACTCTACTGTTATTTACAGAATCATTGTCAGAGGTAATTATAACGTCCAGAAGAGTTTGACTTGTCGCGGTTAATTTTGGAGCTTCATTGACAATTTTTTTAAGTGATCTACACTGTGGTTATTACTTAAAAGATATATGTTCAAATCACCAGGAATAAGAACTGGACCACAATAAAATGGACATTGAATTCTCTAATGTATCTAATATTATTGGTTTTTGGACGTCGACATTAAACTCCTATTGTATACCGTTTGCCAAGAATTGTGGTCGAAATCCATAGCTGTTCTAGGGTATTATCGATTTGTTGCATGATTACTTTGTGGAAAATATTTTTAATAAATATACCTAGATCTCCACCTCTTGAATTTCTGTCAACGCGAACAAAGGAGTAATTTGGAATTGTCAATAGTTCATTGCCAGTATCTTTGTCTCAAACCAGTATAAGAAAATGTCTCCCGTTACCCACGCATGACTATTGGCACGCCAAAATACAGGCAATTTATTTTTATAGCTCGTCTTCAAAACATGGGGATTCAGTGACTTGTACACTAACAAAGGTTTAATCATACAATCTTCAGAAGCGTTCGAAAAAAAAGGAGTGTGAGACGGTCCTTTGCTACTTTAAATCCTGGTGCCGTTTCTTCTTTTGATAAGAATGTGCGGTTTGGCATCTTTTTCCAAAAGAAGCCAGTTGCATCCGCATTAAAAACCTGCTCCGGTTTAAGACCTTCTTCCGCGATGATTTTTAAAAATTGTTCGGGATATTCCTTTGCTGCATTAATATCTGCTGAAGCTGCCTCTCCTTGCAGTTTGATATTATGTAAACTATGACGATTTTTAAATCTTTCAAACCATCCTTTACTTGCCAGAAATGTTTTTGAATATGCATTTGATGATAATGGCTCATCATTTTCGAAATTCTCTTACAGGCGCATCGCTTTATCCCTAATGAGAGCAGAACTAAGAGGTGCCCGCTTTTGATTTTGATCTTCAATCCAAAGCAGAGCAAAACAGAGACAAAGCTTTTTCCATTTTCTCGATGGGACCACTTCTCGTATACCCAGCCACTTTTGCACATCTAGGAGTACTACATTGTAGACTATGACGAATTTTGTCTTTATTTTGACGGATGGTACGCACATTCATTCATTAATTCCGTATTTTCTTCCGATTGAGGTCCCAGGCTATTTCTTCTCCAAAGCATCCAAAATTGCTCCATTTTCTATTAACGTATAGTATGTAATAGGATCCGTAATGCGACCACTCACTACGCGTAGACGGCAGAGACTGATCATGCAATCATGCATTATGTAAGATGCGATGTCCGTTCATGTGATGCATCGGGTGGCGTGCTAAGAGGTGGGGAGTGTATACCGCGTATAAGTGAACCGCGTAAAATAAATCACTGGTGGCAAATTATTAATCGCGTGTAAGCGAATCCGTGTATAAATATGCCGCGTAAAACAATGGGCTCCTGTAATGAAATTTAAATAAAAAATTGTGCTAATACAAATCATAACTTAGTACTAAATTCACCTATATTGATTAGTTTTTGCTTGTTTTAGAATTGGTATTAGCCTTCCATTTATCTAGTTTTGGAGACTTTTCTTTTGTAACCTGGCTTGTTTGCTTCTTTCTTTTCCTTAAAACTATATTTGTGGTAGTTTTCTTCCTTTTTTTCTTGGTTAATTCTTCCCCATTTATGTTCTCGATGCTTTGGTCATGTTCTTCCACGTTATCACTCACATCCTCTGTTTCCGTATCTTCGTTTTTTATCCTCTTTCTGTCTCTCCGTCTTTTGTAGTTATTGGAGTAGCTGGTGCACTATCACTTTTTTGTGAGAGGATATTAAGGTATATCTCTTCTCCTATGTCATATTTTACTAGTTCTTCGTGTGTATAAATTTCGTTATTTACATACGTTACGTAATTTATGATTTCGAATATATGCCCTATTACTCTTAGCTTAGACTTGCTTCTTGTGCACCAGTAGTATTTTTTTAATGTTCCTCTCCTCTTTCATTAAATCGATTGAAATGCTAACTCCTGTTCTGTTTTAGTTTTTTTCCAGTCCTTTAGAACTTTAAGTTTGGTGACAAAAGGTAAGAATTCTACTAATATTGTTCTCTTATTTTCTCGTTTTCCTGTATGATACACATTATTTATATTTTCCACTACCAAGTTCAATCCCATAAACGAATTTAATTATGAAACAGTATATTCTGCAAGATTTTCTTGATTTTCGTAGTAAAGTAAGTTAAGTACGATTTTCTAAAATTGCTAAGCTCACTATACAAATGTTACTTCATACTTCAGTACAGTGGCGGTTGGTGATATTTCAGTTAGCCATATCTTGAAAACGACGCATGGGACCCACTTCACTTTTTAGGTGATGACTATATACCTCTTACAGAAAGGATTTATAGTGAAAAAACCGTCAACAAAGTGCGAAAAAAATTTCAAAAAACCTGGAGCACTCCCTGGGATCTCAGTAACGCTCTGTGGAATATTTGCGGTAAATTTTTTTTCATAATCTAGAAACAAATATAAGGAGAGGTTTTTCGATTTGTTACAAAATTTTTTTTCAAAAAGTTATGGTCATTTTAACTTTGGGAAACAAAATGTTCCTATAAAATTAAAATTAAAATGGCCATAACATTTTGAAAAAAAAATATTTTGTAACAAATCGAAAAACCTCTCCTTATTTTTGTTTATAGATTATGAAAAAAAATTTACTGCAAATATTCCACAGAGCGTTACTGAGATCTCAGGGAGTGCTCCAGGTTTTTTTGAAATTTTTTTCGCAAACTTTGTTGACGGTTTTTTTCAATATAAATCCTTTCTGTAAGAGGTGTATATAGTCATCACCTAAAAAAGTGAAGTGGGTCCCATGAGTCGTTTTCAAGATATGGCTAACTGAAATATCACCAACCGCCACTGCTTCAGTAAACTGTTAGTTCGTGATGTTCTTAGAAAGCTAGTTTGTTATAAATGGTATTAGTTAGCATTACAATAAGGCGTTTAAAATTGCTGGAAAAAATAATTATAAATTAAACCAACTTAATGTATATACTATACTTAAGAAAATTTTGAAGAGCCGGCAACAGCGACCCAACAGCTAACAACGACCAACGAGTTACAGAGACCCAATTAGAGTATTTTGCATTGCAGTGAATACGTTAGTTAGCTATTTATGCGGTCCACTGTGTCGTCAAGGTCCACTGTGTCGTGTCCAGCTAGGTTTATTAAAACAGACTTTTTTCAGATTGTCTGGCTAAATGAGCATTATTTATAGAAAATACATTACAAATATTATGAGTTTTATATGCAGGCTAATTTTAGTCTCCTATATTGATTTGAATGAAAAAATTATTTCACGATTTTCAAATTTATAAAATATATATGCACGTCATTGGGCGGCGGAATAGGAATTAAAAATACATCTCTTCACATTGAGTTTAGAAGGACTATATTATCGTTTTTAATTCTATAATTTCCGATTTAATGTTGTTACCTCCTCTTGAATATCAGCGTTTAATTCAGACGTTTGTTTTGAATTTAGTAAGAAGGCCAGTCAGTGCCTCGTTCTCACTTGTCATTTCAAATTGCTACAAATTGTAAAGTATATGGCTCACTTTAGCTATTATTATCTCTAACCAATTGTGTTGATAAGACAACATCATTCAACAAATCATTCAACATTTTTGGCAACGTTGGCAAAACGAATATTTATACATTTTGATTCAGAGTCAAAAGTGTACTAAGGACACAACTACTATTTATATTGTTATATTAGTCGTTATTAAGGATATAACATCTCCTATTCATTGGCGATTAGGCCGTGTTGTCGCGATACATACCAGTTCGGAAAGTGTGTCGAGTAGCGACTGTCAGAATCTCTCAAGATATTGTCAAAAGACCTGTTGTAAAATCGTATCCCTTGCCGGCACAATTTTAAATACATACCTATATAAATTTGTGATTAAAAATATTGTACATTTTGCCCCCAGGACTCCTTTATCAGGTAAGCTACTGTGTTCTGCCGATCACCGTGTAACTTTTGTCGATGAGTATATTCAGGCAAAAACGTCATCAAAGTTGGCCGAGAAAAAAAAGAGGTATTTCTATTCTTAATCGAATTTATAACCTTATTTACTTGTCAAGACGGTCACATCATATGACAGCCATTGTCTATTTTACAAATTGTGACAGTCATTTGTCAAAAAGTTTGGCATAACCGAAAAGCTTAGACATGACCGCTATTTCCATCTCACTCGTTCATAGCCAGAGTTGATGACGTTTTTTTTTTGGATGTCTATATGACTACCTGAAGACACTTACAGCGACATCTAGGTGTGGGTGGCGAAAGTATTGTTCGGGTCCGGTAGGTTTCTACAATGTATATGACGTTGAACGGAAAACTCCAAAATGTATGATTATTGTATATATGTTGATTTTATATTTTTGGCTTCTAAATTTCGTGTTATCCCGGTTTTCACTATTTTTAAAGTCAGAATGACATCTGGTGTGAAAAATTTAAACAAACTCCTCATTATAAAAATACTAATACACAAACAGACAAGCTGTAAAATGATATCTCTATTGGTTGATGCACCTGGAAGGTTTAACTCAGTGTGGTTGAAAATCTGAAGTGCAATTTACTAACAAAAACTTACGTTTTAATTAATTATAATTAATGAAACACTTCTATATTTACTAACAAAATACATAATGTCTACTTGTATGTAGGTTACTACGACGTTAAACATACCTACACACATATTATATAAATACCATATTGTTTATAAAATGGGATCTAACTTTCTTTTTTAACAAAACAACTGAAATCCATTGTAGAAAAAACTCGCACTAAAGGAAAATTAAACTAATTAAAAGTTAACAAAGATCCTTTGCAAAGATGTCTAAATAGATAATGAAGTCATAAATATGTTAGCTTTCCTTATCTGGATTAAGACATAATAATTACGTAAGACGCATCAAAATATTATGAACTGCAGTTTACAAGAGAAATCTGATATTGATCCATGCGTCCAGGTCAAGTTGCAGCTAGTCCTTGCGAACTCGCAGAGGTTATCAAGGCAAGTATGACAGTCAATCAGTTTGCAGATAATTAATTACTGCTGGTGTACAAATTTATAATTTGTGAGACTGTAATGTAGTTTGTTACAGTTATTATCATTCTGTATTTGAAAAAGGTAGACATGATTTCCAACTATTTCTATTTATAACCATTTGGTGTCTGTACTTATATAATTTCTTATAGTGGCTCATAAGGCCATTAAGGGGGTGAAATGGGGAGTTGAAGTTATCAAAAATCATTATATCAGAATATCTCGAAAATCTGTGGGTTGAGGGTGAACTAAAAATTACAATTTTTTCACCCCCGCGAACATATTATATATGGATGAATTTAGTCCGATTTGCGCAATGAAAAAGTTTAAACAAAAATAAAATTGAAGTGTGTTTGCTGCTGGCTGTTAGATACGTAATTATGAAAATATATACAGCATGTCCCGAAAGTCTGTGAATATGTAAATTGTTTTTAAACAATAAGTATATGACAATAAAATAAAACGTAATACATAAAAATATATAAAAGCCTTCACAAAAAGCTGTTAATATTGTATATTTAAATTACGTGAAATTGTACAGAGTGTCCCGAATAAACCAACCAAGAAACGTTAAAGGTGTTTCTTTAATATTAAAAAAAAGTCAGCTTTGTAGAGGATCAAAAATTATGCACACATTTTTTTTGGAGACCAATAAATTTGGTCGTGTGTCAGGAAGATAAATATATTTCCACGCGTTTGCAGTACACGAATAATTTTTATACCTTAACTTATATTACATACTTCTGGACCTCAGAGCCAAATGGTATTAAGTCCACCTTATTACGATTTTAGGGTTATGAGTAATTCTTATTCAAAATTTCCCGGTTTTTCTATTTGGAATAAGTATTAAGTCACATGTCGTCGACAATATTCTCAAACCTCGTAAATCGATTTTTTTGCAAATTGATTTTTTTGCACCAAACCATTCCTCGTATGTTTCTACGTTATATTACCAAACCTTGTATGAAATAAAAATAAGTTTGACCCTGAAAATCTACAGAAACCAAACCTCGTAACTATTGTTGCCTTATAATGACAGTGCAAACCTCGTCACACGTCATCACCATATCACAGTTTAGATATAAACTTATATTTAAACTGTGACCGTATGGACGCATGGAATAGTTTGGTGCGCGTTACAGACGGTATTGGAAAAAGGTAAAGGAGATAATTTTGTGGAGTGACGGTTGCACATGCACATACCAAAATAGAAACTCTATTTTGTCGAACGCTCTACTGCAATGTTCAGCATTAAAAAATGTGTGTATTATTCAAAAGATTTTAGAGAAAGGGCATACACAAATGAGTTGCGATTCCGTGCATAGTGTGATAGGACGGAAAGTAAAGAATAGGATCAAGGAATCAAGGGAGGGCCAGAGGACCTGGGCAACCAGGACCGAGTACCTCCGCACCCAGAAACCAACGGGGGGGAAACTCCAACAGCCGGCGGCGTTAAACGCAGCCGACCAGAGGGGGACACCCCCAGTCCAATAACACGGCCGCTCAAAAAAGGGCAGGTGGAATGGCACAACCATCCACCACCTATGCAGCGGCCGTGTCGGATATCCGAATGGCAATAATGCCACAAGGCTATCCAGACCAAGCCCTAAGCGAGGAGCAGGCGGACCTAATCAGGGCCGTCTTCCGCCAAGCTTTGTGGGCAATTAAACGAGGAGAACCGGGACCCCGGTTCTCCGGAGTCTATCTGAAAGGGGGCTTCCTGCTGGCTTCATGTGCTGACCAGTTCACCAAGGACTGGATGGCGCGTGTGCTAGCGGAGAAAGAACCCTGGCCAGGGGCGAAACTTATCATCACCGATGAAAAGGACGTCCCTAAACCAGCCAGAACACTAGTGTGGATTCCGGGGCCAGCCAAGGAACCGGAAGAAATACTAAGTAGCCTTGACATCCAAAATCCAGGGCTCCACACGGAAACCTGGACGGTAGTTGATAGGAAGCTGGACCCTAAGGGACAGCAACTTATCATAGTGATGAGCCAGAAATACTGGAAGGTGCTGGAAGGGCTCCAATGTAGACCCTACTTCGACCTAACCAGGGTCCACTTTAAGGCCCTGGGAAGGAAGACAGTGGGGGCTACGGAGGACCCGATGGAAGTCAACACAGGAGGGCCCCCGCCGCCAGACAGGGAACCATCTACGTCGACGTCAGGGGAAACACCCCAGAACTAATGTAGGTGCATTCACGGTCCTACAGATCAATCTACATCACTGCAAGAACTATGTAAAGAAAAACAACATAGATATTGTACTGATACAGGAACCTTGGGTTTTTAGGGGGAACATCAGAGGACTACAAATGTCAGGAGACTGGGAAGTCATAAGCCCAGGAGGGGACCATCCCAGGACATGCATCCTGACAAAGAAGAGAAACAACCTACTGCCATTATGGGAACGCTGTACGAGGGACCTGATGGTAGTAAGAGCCAACATAAACATGGAAGGGAGTGACAAGAGCCTAATTATTGGATCCGCATACCTCCCATATGACCAACCAGGACAACCACCCACCCCAGAGGTCAGAGAACTGGTGCACTTCTGCAAGAGAAGCAATACACAATTAGTGCTTTGTTGCGATTCCAACGCACACCACATCGTATGGGGGAGCACCGGAACCAACAATAGAGGTGAGTCACTTTTAGAATTTATTATTACTAACAACCTAGAAGTAGCAAATTGCGGCAACGACCTTTGTCACGGACGCAAGGAGGGAAGTTATCGACATAACAATTGGCACACCTCGTGTGTGCAACGAAATAAGAGAGTGGCACGTCTCGCAAGAGGAGTCACTCTCGGACCACAGATATATAACATTTAACATTGCACTTCCACGGGGAGAGGTACAGACGTACAGAAATCCAAGAACCTGCAACTGGGATCTCTTTAGAGAGATACTAGGGCAGGGGCTGGAACAATGCCCGACGAGACCAAAGACACCTATGGAAGTGGAACTGATGAATGAATTCATCAAGAAAACTATCATTCACGCATACGAGGAAAGCTGCCCCCCTTAAGCAAAGGAGGGCTCGACAGGAGACCCTTTGGTGGAATCCAGAGCTCTCCTCCTTGAGGAGGGAGACTCGTAGACTGTTTAACCAGGCTAAAAGGACTGGACGATGGGAAGAATATAAAATATACCGTCGAGAATATGTATATGCCATCAGAAAGGCAAAAGAAAAATCCTGGAGGAAACACTGCGAGGAAATCGAGAAAACCTCGGAAGGCGCAAGACTCCAGAAGATGCTGCAGAAGGACAACCGGGGTAAACTGGGATCACTGCAAAAACCACAGGGTGGGTGTACTGCATCAGAGGGGGATACCCTGGATTTACTTCTGGAAACACACTTCCCAGGCAGCACACCCACAGAAACCAACAACACAGACCCTGAAATACCGAATACTCGGGGAACACGGGAGAGCTGGAGACTAGCTCAAAAACTAGTTGACCAAACAAAGATTATATGGGCTGTGAAATCATTGGCACCATATAAATCACCGGGCCCAGACGGGATAATGCCAATAATGCTACAACAGGGGTTGGAAGCTCTAGCTTCCCCCTCTGTGCGCACTGTTTAGGGCTAGCCTGGCCCTAAGCTATGTGCCACAAGACTGGCGAAAGGCTGAGGTGGTATTCATACCTAAACCTGGGCGTGAATCCTCCATTGTGAAAGTGAAAGCTCCATTGGCAATGTAACCAGGGCGATAGTGGCTGCCAGAGGCTGTCCGCAGGGGGTGTATTGTCGCCTCTACTGTGGAGCTTAGTGGTGGACAGTCTCCTCTGGGAACTAGAACAAGGAGGCATACATGCGCAAGGGTACGCAGATGATATCACTGTTCTAGTCAGTGGGAGGTTTGCAGGGGGTTGTATCCGATCTCATGCAGCGTGCCCTGAGAACAGTAGAAAGATGGTGCAAGAAAGAGGGGCTAAACGTCAACCCCTCAAAGAGAGCAGTAGTTGCCTTCACAAAAAGAAGAAACCTTCAAGATTTGAAGGGACTTCACCTGTGGGGAAGTAAACTCCAACTGAGCAACGAAGTTAAGTACTTAGGACTAACATTAGACACTAAACTAAACTTTGGGGCTCACTTGGAAAAAAACTGCCAACAAGGCTACCCGGGCCCTATGGGCCTGCAAACGCATGGTTGGTAAGACATGGGGATTAAAACCAGCAATGGCACTCTGGATATACTCCAAAGTGATAATCCCTATGGTAACATATGGCTCTCTCATCTGGTGGCATAAAGCTAGAAAAGGGGAGCCATAGCAAAACTAGGCAAGCTGCAAAGATTTGCCTGCTTAGGAATAACAGGGGCCATGCAAACAACGCCCACTGCAGCCATGGAAGCAATGCTATGTATTCCGCCTCTACACATAGTGTTGGAGACGGAGGCTCTGATGGCAGCTTACAGGCTAGAAATTTCCGGACATGGAGTAACCACCACAAAACGGGGACTCCATACAGAGATATTTGGAGAATTAAAGCAAAACCGTATATTAAACATGCGGTCGGACAGAATTGGTCGCGACATAATCTTCCACAAACCTTATCGGGTGATCGTACCGAAGGAGGGAGAGGAAGACAGTCACATACCGATCCAGCAGAATGGAACCACCTGGTATACAGATGGGTCCAAAACCGAACAAAGTACTGGAGCGGGGGCAACAAACAGAGACCCAGATTGCGAAATTAGCATAAATCTGGGGAACTATGCAACCGTATTCCAGGCAGAAATAACTGCAATATCCGCTTGCGCTCAGGAGATGACTAGGAGGTCTTACACAAATAAGAAGATCCAGATCATCTCCGACAGCCAAGCAGCACTCAAAGCCCTGTGAGCTGTAGAAATACATTCCCAGGTAGTTAAAGACTGTATGGATTCGCTAACGAAACTAGCGGAACACAACAGCATCACTATCAAGTGGATGAGAGGGCACCAAGGCCATGTAGGGAACGAAAGAGCGGACTTTCTAGCAAAGAAAGGGGCGGAAGTTCCACTGATAGGGCCGGAGGGCACCTGCGGTCTGGCTTACCGGACAGCCAGGAGGGTCATGAAGGACCTATTAAGAGAAAAGCACATATCGCACTGGGCGAAAGTCCCAGGGTTGAGACACTCGCGGATGTTCATCGGTGAACCATCCTGGAACAAGTCAAAAGACTTCATAAAACTGGGTAGAAACCAGCTGAGATGGATAGTAGGACTGTTTACGGGACACTGTCCACTCATGCGACATCTTACGACAATCGGGGTGAAAAATGATCCCGACTGCAGAAGGTGCGGAGAGGAGGAAGAAACCTCCCCTCCACATATTATGCGAATGCCCGGCGCTGGCAGCTGCCAGGTATTCGAACTTTGGGGCTATAACAATAGAACCAAAAGAAGTGACAGACGCTCCATTAGAAACTGTCCTTAAATTTCTTAAGGAAACAGGACTAATGGAATGACTAGACTATGGGGGCACAATAAGCATCGCTTAAGTGCACAGGGCATGTACCTACCCCATACGCAATCAAATCAAATCAATCAAAGAATAGGATTATAAGCGTTCCAGCTGACTATGTAAATATATGTAATTGAAACTGCACGAAAAAATCCAATGCCTTACAACAGTGGCGGTTGGTGATATTTCAGTTCAGCCATATCTTGAAAACCACGCATGGGACCCACTTCACTTTTTAGGTGATTACGTGATGACTATACACCTCTTACAGAAAGGATTTATAGTGAATAAACCGTCAGCACAGTTTGCGATAAAATTTTCAAAAAAAACTGCAGAACACCCTGGGATCTCAGTAACGCTCTGTGGAATATATATATATATATATATATATATATATATATATATATATATAGAAAAATTTTTTCCTTTGATTTCGGGTTAGCAGTCAAAGTCAAACACAAGTAAAACTCTTTTTACTGTTCAAGCTTTCGAGTCTTTATTGGCTCTTCTTCAGGAACTCTAAAATGTTGTTAACAATTTGCTTGATAAAATATTTTAATCCAATTGTTAGTAAAGTAACATGTAACAATTTTTAAGAGTAGATACAGTTATTAAGGTTTTATAAACCATACTATGTCACATAAATAGTACTATCACAATCATAATTTAGTCTTGTGCATGAGATGTTTAGTTTTTATATAAAGAAATCAACCTCACATTACGTAAGTACCTGTCTTTGTACATCAACAATTGTGTTATTTAAGCAAATTGTTAACAACATTTTAGAGTTCCTGAAGAAGAGCCAATAAAGACTCGAAAACTTGAACAGTAAAAAAGAGTTTTACTTGTGTTTGACTTTGACTGCTAACCCGAAATCAAAGGAAACAAATTTTTCTTAACTTAGACAGTCGTCTAATACCACACTATATATATATATATATATATATATACAAATCCACGAAGTGGCACCAAAAATCGCACTATGGTTCCAGCACCCAATCTTTTCAACTATTTTGTTACTAAATAGCACCTTATATATTCTCTAACCTGTATATTCGTTTTGACACCTTATATATACAGGTATTACTACAGAAGCAAATAGTTAAATCGCGCTTTTTAGGAGTTCGCGATGCCCACGTTTTCTTGTGTATCACAAGATGGAACAATGCTGCTTTTTAGTTGCTAATCAACAATCTTAATTGGTTAATTATTTTGAGAGAACGCTTTTTGTGGCACTCTGGGGAAATAAATGAGTGTCTCTTTTTTCCGTAAAAATTATAACTATAAATAACTATAAATAATAACTATAAAAAATAATAACTATAGTCATGTCTCACATACATTGTAGTTAACTAACAAAAAGAGAATTTTTAATCACCTTATTTAATAATTATAAAATGTCATATCTGCATTTTTCTACCATGAAAACCTATAAAATGACAAAATGACACGGCACATGAATATTACTCTTTATTTATATAAAATTTAGATCCACCTTCCCCCGTTTGTAATTTTCAAGTCAGCCAACATCACAAAAAATAATTATTGACAGTTATTGAATTAGGTAACTACGATTTTTCTTTTAGTTAGCTACCTACGACGCAAGCAGGTTATTTACATTACCATTTGTATTAATTTTTCGGCAAAAAGTTGTACGCGATTTTTTTGATATACCCAGTATCTCGCAGAATATGCCCTCTACCATATATGCCAAGATCCTTTACAAAAAAAATCACCTCAAAAAATATTTTGAGGTGAAAACAAAATTTGTCAAAAACAGGTTTTCAAAAAAGTTATTTAAGGAAGTCGAATTTAAAATTATAACTTTGACACGCTGTACCTTGGTCACTACCATCATTAGTCCAAAAAAGTTTCAAAAGTCAGCCAACAACATAAACTTGATTATTGATAATTATTAAATTAGGTAACTAAGATTTTTCTTTTTGTTAGTTACTTACCTATGATGCAATACCTAATTATTTTTTACTTATTTTTACACAAAAAAAAAATGCACAAATCTTTTCGTGTTTCCAAAATGCCGCTGAAAGTGCTTTATACAATCTTTAACAAAATAATTAAAAAGTTAAAATTTTCCACCCAAAAAAGAAACAATTTCGAAATTTTGTGCAAAAATGTTTGCTTTCAACAAAATTATTAAAAAAAAACAATTTAAAATTATATCTTTGACACCCTGTATTTTGGTTACATTACTATTAACTCTTGGACTAATAATTATTGGTAGAATAAAATATCAAAAGTTAGTCAACAGCATAAAACTGATTATTGACAATTATCAGTTCATCACAACTATCAACAATTATCAACAGCATCAATTTGACGCTGTTGGCTAACTTTTGAAATTGGAATCAATTGTGTAAAAATAAGTACAAAAAGAGAAATCTTAATTACCTAATTTAATAATTATCAATAATAATCTTTGACACACTGATTTTGGTTACTTTACTATTAACTCTTGGACTAACAATTATTGGTAGAATAAAATTTCAAAAGTTAGTCAACAGCATAAAACTGATTATTGGCAATTATCAGTTCATCACAATTATCAACAATTATCAACAGCATCAATTTGATGCTGATGGCTAACTTTTGAAATTGGAATCAATTGTGTAAAAATAAGTACAAAAAGAGAAATCTTAATTACCTAATTTAATATAATTATCAATAATTAATTTCATGTTGTTGACTGACTTGAAACATTTTGGACTAATGAAAGTTAATCTGTTGCATACTGGGTACATAAAAAAATCCGGCACAACTTTTTTGCGGAAAAATAAAGAACAAATGCTAATGTAAATATTCCGCTTGCGTCGTAGGTAGGCTAACTAAAAAAAGAAAAATCGTTGTTCCCTAATTTAATAACTGTCAGTAATTAATTTTGTGATGTTGGCTGACTTTTGAAAGTTATAAACGGGGGAGGTAAATTTAATTTTAATGCGAATAAAGAGAAATATTCATGTGACGTGTCGTTTTGTAGGTTTTAGTGGAAGAAAAATTCAGATATATTAAGTATTAAGACCCAACTTTCATTTTTACGTCCATATTCACTTACAGTACAGACAGGGTAATGTAGCTCAGGTGATGTGAGTTTTTTTTCTTTTTGGGTTTAGTTTACAACACAATTATTGAATTTTAAAATGAATTTAATAGCGAACTGTATTTTGGATACATGTAATACTCGCTCCAAGAGCGATACACCTTGTCTGGTGAACGTTACATATACGAATGATTTACAATGATTTTTGGTTTCGAAGGGCTAGGGGAAGTCGTCTCGCTCTAACAGAGGCGTAGTAAGGAATATAAATAGTATACAATATAAAATTTTTTGGGTAGTTGTCCTGCTATGTTTACTGTAAACTTGACAGGACAACAACTATTTAAAAAAAAAGAGCAGTAAATTTTTTTCCACGATTAATTTATGGTTAATTAATGGCAAATTATTATGGCCTCTGCGCGATTCGATTCTCCAAAGTTGTCCTGCTAAGTTCACTCCTAGAACTAAAAGGTTACAAATTCTCCAGTAGTTAGTGGCTTATTACATTAAAGTAGTATGGTTGATGATTCCAATTTAATATTGTGTTAGCATCGCTATCGCTTTTTCGGAAACGACTCGAGAAAATAATTTTGGGTTTGCACCGTCGATTAGCAACTAGAAAGCAACAAATTCTCCCGTAGGTGCTGGCTTATTACGTTAAAGTAGTACGGTTGGTTATTCCAGCTTAATGTTATGCTAGCGTCACCATCGATTTTTCGGAAATGACTCGATCAATAAATTGTATTTGCAGTATTGGTTAGCAACTAAAAAGCAACAAATTCTCCGGTAATTGTTGACTTATTATGTTAATGTGATATGGTTGGTCATTCCAGCTTAATATAAAACTAGCATTACCTTCATTTTTTCGAAAACGGCCAAAGCAACAAAATTAAAATTTTGGTGACTAATTAGCAACTAATTAGCAACAAGTTCTCACATAAGTTTGATTAAATTGCGCTGAAGTGGTCATGCCAGCTTAACAGACGTAACATTTTTATACCGTTAATTCGAAAATGAAAGGGTCTCTCATATTAAATTAAAAAAATAGGGGGTTGCCATTTGAAAAATAAGTTGTTGACGTTATTACTCAAAAACAAATGACATCTGAACATGGACGTTCCCTCAAAAATGTGTGGTTTCATTAAACAAAATCGACCATTTCGAGGATTTTTTCCGAAAATTTTTTGTTTCATATTTACTGAATTTATTCCATACTTTAGTCGCGCTTAGTATATTGGGTACAATTGAAGAAGATGTACCAATGGGGTAAACCAATTTTATTCCAAGTATTCAGTTTCTGTGTACTAGTGATGTAGTATTGGGTACTGGTGACATTTAAGCCACCATGTCGTTGCCAAACACACATAAAACTATTAATAATGAAACTACTAAGATTATTAATATTCTAGCGGAGGGCCACAACGTAAAGAAATCAATAGGTCGTATATAATACTGAGGTGCCAGTACGTATACCGTGAGGTGCCAGAAAGGCGTTTTAAATCTCAACGAGGCACGAACGACTGACGCGCACTCCGGCGGTAATACGGTGTAACTAAAATGATGGTTTTATATAGAAATCGTCCAAGGGGCACCTTTATATAATTTTATAGGATAAATACTATGACTTTTTAACGCCCAAATATGCATTAAAACGTTGTGACACCGTCATTTGGTGCCACAACGTATATATTGGTGTCAGTTCGGCTATATATATGCGAATTCGGTGCCTCAACGAAGGAATTATATATATATATATATATATATATATATATATATATATATATATATATTTCATAATTTAGAAACAAATATAAGGAGAGGTTTTTCGATTTGTTACAAAATATTTTTTTTTTCAAAAAGTTATGGCCATTTTAATTTTAATTTTATAGGAACATTTTGTTTCGAAAAAATTTTTAAAAAAAATTTTTTTTTGTAACAAATCGAAAAACCTCTCCTTATATTTGTTTCTAAATTATGAAAAAAATATATACTGCAAATATTAAACAGAGCGTTACTGAGATCCTTTAAGTAAGGATCCACAATAAATCCTTTATGTAAGAGGTGTATAGTCATCACCTAAAAATGAAGTGGGTCCCATGCGTCGTTTTCAAGATATGGCTAACTGAAATATCACCAACCGCCGCTGCCTTACAAAGCGATTTACTTAGAACACACATTTTTTTAAGGCTTACTCTAATTTAAAATATAGTTCTATTCGTCCTGGTAAAAAGGCAGGTGATCCAGTTGTTACGGATTTGAGAGCCTTAAAGTACAATGGATTAGATCTTACCATTGAGTATAAATTGAAAATAACAGATACCTGGCAGTCCATACCCCAAACACCCCGAAAAATTTTCAGCCGAAAAGCCGGTTGGTTTGTACAGCACTGCCCCTGGCATTCAAAAGGACAAGTATGACAACTTGCAAGAACTAACCTAAGTTCTTGCAGCTGACTACCATGTGTTTTACAAAATCTTAAAATATTAAGTTTTTTTTTTTATTAGTTTGTGTTTAGTTTGAAAATAAAATGCCTTGTTATACTATACCTCTTGTTTCAGTAGCTGCACAAACCTCGTAAATATAACTAATTAATAAAAACCAAACCTCGTAAGTTACATTTTTCTGTATAATTCTGCTATATTACCCCAAAAACAAAAAATGTATACCGTGTCATTTTTTTTATTCAATATTATCAGGATATATTCATTAGATTTTTATTTTATTTAAAAAAATTATAAAATAGAACGTTTTTTAGCTCTCCTGGAAAATGTTGTGTTACGCACTTACGAGGTTTGAGAATATTGTCGACGATATCTCTTCTTTTCTATTCTAACCCGATAAAAATAGTATTTTATCCTTTTCTTGCCAGAACCAAAGAGTTTTAAGTAATGTTAATACTGAATGGATCTGTAAAAAGAAAGCTGTTTAAAGTATTAAGTCCGATACGTTGGTATTATGTCTAAACGTAAGGTGAAGTTGTGTGACTTAATACACTTGTACCGGTTTCCTCTGTTTTTGTAATGGAAGTTTGTTGTTAAAACGAGCTCACACATTTAGCTTAAGAAAGTGTTAAATTAAGACTGATATAGTTGAAAAGTGTGTATAGTTGTTTGTGTATGGAGGTGGACTCCGTACATGCCAGAATTGAAAGGCAAATGAAAACCTCTCCTGATTTTTGTATAATTACACCATGGGACTGGCAACAGCTTATGACACTGTGCAACTTAATAGTGAATTGCATAGATGGAAATGCAAACTCTGGATTTTAAAAATTTCAATTATTTGTACAATACCAAATCTGCCTTTCAGAACAACAAGACTACAGCAGGTGAAATTTTTTTTATTTCAAGAGTAATGCACATGAAGTTTGTAGCTGATAAACCTGGAGTGTTATATTTTAAATCAAATTTTATTGAAGAAAATTTTCATGAGGTTGATTTTAATAAGACTATCTCGTAAAAATAAGAGTATCTCGTCGGGAGGCCAGTACATCAAAAATTAATGCAAAAGGGGCCCAGTTTCAACTTCCAGACCAGTTTCAACTTCCACGTATAAGAAATGAATTGAAGCCCATCTCTACCAAAAAAGTGGAAAGAAATTTCACGATTTTTTCAAAAACATCCTTCATGAAAACCTTGAAGATGAATAAAAACGCTTATTCTTTTAAAAAATGAAAGTATTGCCTACAGTTAATAAATGAGGTAGTTCTCGTTTTTTTTTTTTTTTTTTTGTTAAGGGTTAGACGTTATTTTTGTAAAACCGGTTCCTAATAAAAAAAGTAAAAAAAACAGGTTTTTTATTTCCCTAAAACTAAAATTCACATCATCTACCTAGGACCAAACAGAATTAAGTCACACAATATCATCTTAAGTCGTAATATATTAAGCCCATTTTGAGGGCCAATCAATATTAAGTCCAAATAAAGAGAAAAAAAGATAATTTACTTATATTTCCATCAAAAAAACTTCCAAAAACAAGAAAACATCCTAACCTATTTACTATAGTTAAATAGGTGATTACCCCACGTGCTTCCAACTTTAAAATTGCTCTCCTGTAAAATTTAAAAACGCCACTTTATTAAACTGCATCAATTTTGATACCAATTTATACACGTGTTACTAACCAGAATTAGCACTATTTAATGTTGTACGTTTCAATAAATGATAATGGTTATTTCCATTAATTCTCACGATAAATTTAGGAACACTATCACAGTACCATTAAGTGGGTCATGCAAATCTTCATCAAAATGAATCATCAATATGATTCCATATCATGTATACAAAAAACAGGACGTTTTCCACGAAACTTCGAAAATATATACAGTAACAGTAAAAAGTAAGGAAAGGTGCTTGTATTTCCTGAAATATTTGTTATTTTAAAAATATGTATTAATACTATTTTTCGAACGTATTTTTTGCCATAAACTGGCCATTTTTCTTAACGTAAACAAGTTTGTCGTTATGGCAACCTACGTTACGTTTTTGACTGTCATGATATATTTTTTTTTGTATTTCTCGAAAGAGTATCGCTTCTTGGATACGGGACCATAAAATTATACTACGCATTCGTAAAAAAAAAAATTGAGAAAAAAATACTTTCCCAAAAATCGCCCCTTTCGGTTCAACATCGTTAATTCACTTTTTATCAAGTTGACCATGGAAATAAGTTGAATTTGTAGCTGTCAAGCACGAGGGTGAAACTAGTATTCATTATCTAGCAACATGCGACCGATGCGACATTGCCAGGTGTACGGTAATCTGGTAATAATTACATTACTGGTCTGGTAATAATTATTACAGAAGAGGACGTAACCTCGGCAATCAAGAGGACCAAGAACTGGAAAGCACCAGACCCCGATGGGATACACAATTTCTGGCTGAAGCACCTACCTGCATCTCATGGTATTCTGGCAAAGTGTTTCACGGAGGCGATCAACGATCCGCATGTCGTACCTGATTTCCTGATGACAGGCAACACGTTCATGCTTTTCAAAAAGGGTGATGTTGCACAACCGAAGAACTACAGACACAATGTTGCACAACCGAAGAACTACAGTCACATGTCTGCCCACAATATATAAGCTGTTCACGTCTATCATAAATGAAAAAATATATCGTCACTGCTTGGAAAACAACATCTTTGAGGAAGAACAAAAGGGATGCATCAGAGGCGCAGCGGGGTGTAAACATCAACTGACAATCGACGCTGTGGTATTGAAACAAGCTCAAGTAAGAGGAAGAAACCTGCATATGTGTTACATCGACTAAAGCAAGGCGTTCGACTCGGTACCCCACGACTGGCTACTTAAAGTCCTGGAAATTTACAAAGTCTGCCCTCGGATAAGAGCTCTTCTCCAACATCTTATGCAGTTATGGAAAACAAACATTTAGGTCTCTGGAGGGAACACAGGTCAAGTTTACATCAATCTTTCAAGGTGATTCACTCTCGCCGGTTTGGTTCTGTTTGGTACTCAACCCATTATCTACACTTCTGAATAAGACAACAGCTGGGTACAAGATCAGCGTGAGAAACCGAACATTCACTCACCTGATCTACATGGACGATCTAAAACCATACAGTGCCACCGGAAGAGCAATACCGTTACTTGGGAATGTGTCAAGATGGCAGGATCAACCACACACAACTGAAGAAAGAATTCCAAGAGACATACAAGAGCCGCGTGACAAAGTTGCTTTGATCTGGAGGCAATCTTATCAAAGCCATTCAGTCAGCATGGGCTGTCCCAGTGCTGACATTCTCTTTCGTAATCGTCAAATGGTTCGTTACTGATCTCGATGAGCTCGACCGACTTACCAGGCGGCTTTTAACTATTCAGACAATTGTATACGAACTCTCAGTTTTTATTAGTTTTAATCTTCTCCTGAAGATGTCAACTTAGTTGGCGAAACGCGCGTCGAGAAAAGTATGAAAAATTGTACATTTAGTGACTAGCTCATGTTAACTAAAGACCATATCAGTTGAGCAACTCTTCTGGCCAAGGGATAGAGGTTGAAAGACGTTACCGAGCTGTAGCCTTGTGTCGGGGTGCAACACACAGAAGTCAGAAGGTCCTGAGAGGATGGACGTTAGTGCACTGGTCAGTGACTCCGCGAGTCTGGAGATCAGGAACCCTCGTAATGGGTGTGAGACCACGGACTAACCTCCTGATGCTACTCCTGGTACGACTTCACTCTATTTCCAGCGGCTCAGAGATGTTACATGAAACATTCGAATAAAACCATTAATAGAGCTAGACTGGAGGTGTTGATTACAATAAAAAAGCCTTTAATATAAGACAAATTTTTTCAAACTGTACAACAATAAAAAAATTATAATAAAATTTAGCCAGTGGTGGGCTATATATATCTAAACGGTAAGAATTACACTAATAGTAAATTAACAATGGTATTCAAGCAAAAGTTACAATGAGACAATCGGTATATGAAACCTTGTCTTAATTTAACTTTTAAGAAATACAAAAATATGATTATGCACTGCCTGGTTTTATAGTTCTACTATAGGTCTCTCAACAGAATAATAGAAATCGAAAAGGATTACCAAACTAAATAAAGATATGAAAACCACTCAGAAATATATATATATCTTAAATCCACCAGCTTACCTACTCGCAAGAGACCTCGACAGAAACTTAATTCTATCCCCTCTGCGAAATGCTGTCTTAAATTATCGCGACTACGCAAAGCATGCTATATGAAACACATATTAGAACAGAAAGCAACAGCGTGTCGGCTGCATTCCATTTGAAGCGGACCTGAACTGATCTAGCCATTTAAAGTAACGTGTAGAAAAGAGATAACGGTCTACATTGATGTTTACCTTCTGCTTGAATGCTTGATACATACCTGGTAAGGCGAATGTAACGAAATTAACGGATATTTCGTTACATTCCGCCATACTACAAATATAACCCGGAAGCTGTGCTGGAAACAGAAGTTGCCGTGATGTATTGGGGTAGGCTAATCATCACCAATCGAACAGTGGACTTCAACCGACCAGGTATTGTGCTGATCAACAAGGAACAACGAAGAGGGATCATCATAGACATCGCAGTGCCACTTACCTGCAACATTCAGAAGACTGAACGGGAGAAGATCGCGAAATACGAAAATCTATCAAAAGAACTGAAGCGCCTATGGAATCTGGAGAAGGTGGAGACGTACGCCCTAGTAATATCGGCAGAGGGAGTGATGACTACCAGATTTTCCACGAATATCGCGACATTAGGACTACCTTATAATATCATTAGAAATGGCCAGAAGGCTTACAAAAGTATTATTTAAATTATTACGAACATGTAACATTGTAAGAAAGGTTTTGGGATAGGATGAATTTCCTCCCCCTCGTCTGAGCCCAATTTCTGCTGGAGGCGAGGGTGAGATATCAAGCCATTACTGTCTGTAGCAGGAATGGATGAATGTTTCCCAGCGTTTACGCTGGGAAGTATGACTAAAAAGTCGGCGAAATAATTTTCAGTAATAAAATAATTGACTTTCAAGTTGGAATTATTTTTATAATTCCCCGAATCTGAAGAAAAATTACAAATAAAGAAATGGCAGCGTAGCATGGGTGGAAGCAATCCCATAGGTCTATTTGATTAGGCGATTCACAACCAATAGAAACGCGGCATTTTAATTTAAACTTTGATTGTTGTAGTTCTACGAAGCTAATGGAAAATTTTGATTCACATGAAATTGTTTTATTCATTATTTAATGATAAATACAGAAAAGAACCATATGGATAAACAGTAATGTTATCGAAAATGTTAACAATTGATACGTACACGTTTATGATAGAAAAAAATATTTTCAATGTGGCACTAATTTATTAGAATCTAGAGTTGCACAATATACATGCATTGAAAATGTCATGACTATCAACTTTTACGTTGTATTCAATATGCTGTGACATTTGTAATGACAGCTGACATTTATTAAGGTTTATAGTTTACATATTAAGTCTATTTAGTTTATACACTACCTGTTAGTTAAGAATTGTATGGAACGACAGATTATCATTCTAGATGTCAAATGAATTTTCTAGAACATGTAAAAACTATAAATAGTGGTGTTGTTGCTAAGAAAGAGTTAGTTGAGATTTAACTGTAACAGAGTTTAGATCGACGAGCTGTAGAGTGTTAATAAACGTGTTGGAATTGAAGAACTGAATCATTTAGAGAGAAATACGTAACATTTTGGTGGCACTGATATCGAAGAATTTGAAGAGGAAACATTGTATATGGTGAATACGAGGTCAACAAGATACAACGATGAAACGACAATCATGGATGTGAGTAAAATACTACAATTTTTGCAACAAGGAGAAGAAAAGCGACAGCAAGACGATGAAAAGCGATGACAGGAGGACGAACGATGACAACAAAAGGACCGTGAGGAGACAGAACGATGACGACAGGAGGACCGTGTAGAGGCAGAAAGGCAAGAGGAGAAGCGACGACAAGAGGACGAATGACGAAGACATGAGAACTGTAAAGAGGCGACATCAGGAAATTTGTGAGTCCCAAAAAGTAATAAACTCCAGGTTAAATGAATTTTCATGAAGAATTGATGGTGTAGAACAACACATTGACCGAATTGAAAAGGAGTTTCAAAATAATAAGGAAGAAATGGAAAGAAAACTGGAAGACACCAAACGGCAAGTGCAAAGAGAAATACTGGAAAATATAGAAGAACTAAGCCACCAATTGCATCGTACTTCGATAGCCGATTCAAAAGATGATTCAATCTCACCAGGTACTCTTATCTTACAAAACGTACTTAGTTTTGTAAGGTATCTCACTTTACAAAACTCAAGTCTTATGCATACGAAAAGGTCAGTAATGCTTAAGCCTTCCACGTACAATGGACCATCATCATGGTCCATGTACTGCAGACAATTTGAGGCTGCTGCAAAGGCGAACGGATGGACTTCCCAAGAAATGGCTACTTCGCTTGTCATATCTCTCAGAGGTCAGGCTTTAGAAATTTTACAGAGCATCCCGGAAGATCAGCAAAATGATTACGACAGGATTGTAGGACCATTAGAAATGGACATCGCTGATAAAGGCTGACATCGAACGACTCATCCATTTGGCTTATCCTCAAGCACCCAAAGAATTTCTCGAACAAATTGGCATCCAGACTTTTATTGATAGGCTAGTAGACACCGAAATGCGGCAAGCTTTGCGGCTTGGGAGACATACCACGATCAGTGATGTACTGGTAGCTGCTTTGGAATTTAAAGCGGCCAAAGAAGCCTCGAGGAGCTACAAACACAAAGTAAGGCAAGTTAAATTCGACGAATGCCAATCGCTTCAGGAAACCATGGAGAAAATAATGAGATAATTAAATGAAATCAAATAGCCGAACTCACCATAAAAGGAAACCAGGCTCTGCTACAACTGTGGAAAAATTGGGCACCTACAGCTCTTTTGCAGGGCTAGGTCAAGGCCCCAGTTAATAACGAACTCCCCAGATAGACAGCCAGATTCGAGATCAAGATCCAGGAGTCCAGACAAAAGACAGTGGAGAGAAGAAAATGGAACATCGAAGACTTCACAGCACAGGACTAGTCGTTCCCCAACCCCAGACCGATGACCTCGTTCCAAATCGCCAGCGAGAGGTTCGGAAAACGACGATTAGTCGATGCTAGGGGGGCGCGTACCGACTACTTATACTCAAAGCCCCAAGATTTCTGTCCCAGATAAAAGTAGCGATGCAGAGAGAGAACAAGGACGCGTAGGTGCGGGAGGTGTCCAATCAGGACCTGTCTGTGGCCAGCGAGTCGGGGATAGCAAGGGACAAATCAGGTCCATCTATATGAACGTCCTAGACAAGTTGAATAAGACCAACAATAATGACAACAACCGTACAGGTTGAAGATGAATGGTTCTCGGAAGAATTAAAGAGGCGCCAAAGAAAGAAAAAGACAGTGACCTCAAATTAATCCGAAACTGGGTAATGCATGGAGTTCGACAGACTTGGCAGGAAGATTCCAGATATGGTACGACTTATGGGCTCAATGGAATTCCCTTTGTCTTCGCGATGGCCTACTACATCGGAAGTAGGAGAGCCCCGATGGAGTATCCGCAGTCTATCAGTTGGCCTTGCCTAAAGCAAGAATATACCAAGTGCTAAAAGAACTTCACAGCCGCCCATCTGGAAGACATTTTGGAGTAACCAAGACTTTGGCTAGAGTAAGAGACCGATTTTATTGGGTAAACTGTCGAAGACGTCGAAGAATTGTGCATGAAATGTGATCTATGCTCTGATAAAAAGGGACCAAACACAAGAAGCCGTTGTAAAATGGTGCAGTACTTATCCGGAGCACCATTCGAGAGGGTAGCAATGGATATTCTTGGAGCATTACCTGTAACCGACCGTGGCAACAAGTACTTGATGGTTGTAATGATTATTTCTCGAACCGGCCCAAAGCAGTATACCTCCCCGATCAAGAGGCAGAAACTGTAGCCGAAGCGTTCATCGAGAATGTCATAGCTAGACATGGAGTACCCCTCGAGCTGCATTCCGATCAAGGAAGAAACTTCGAATCAGAGCTATGGCAAGAAGTAATGAAAATAATTGGCATCAAGAAAACCCGAACTACTGCGCTTCATTCTCAGTAAAATGGCATGCTTGAACGTCGCAATAGAACCATATGCCATTATTTGTCTAAATTCGGGACTGAAAATCAAAGGGACTGGGACAAATTGGTGCCTCTGTTCTTGCTGTCATGTCGAAGTTCCCAGCATGAATCAACTACCTACACTCCGTCTATGCTGACCTCTGGAAGAGAAATGAAAGCTGCCTACTGACCTCATGCTTGGCCATCCACTAGAAGAAACTTAGGAGCGATCTCTGCAAGAATTTGTGGAAGACTTGAAAGAGAGAATGGACCGGATCCACCGATTTGCTACGGAAAACCTGAGCAACAAAATGAAGCAGCGTCTCGACATTTGCAGTACGACGTGATGCAGTATGGTTGTACGCCCCAAAAAGGACGAAAGGAAAAAGTAAAAAACTCCAACGGAACTGGGAAGGCCCGTACATCATAACAAAGAAAAAATGAACGACCTGGTTTCCTGCATCCAGCTATCTCCAAGAAGTAAGCCGAAGGTGGTCAATCTTGAAACACTCGCGAAGTACACAGGGCATGATCCAAACAAATGGTTCGTCGTCGAAGAACCACCGCCTAGGACTGAAGACATTGTTATTCGGGACGAATAACCTTAAAGAGAAGAGCAATGTGACATTTATAAAAATGACATAGTGACAGCTGACATTTATTAAGGTTTATAGTTTACATATTAAGTCCATTTAGTTTATACACTACCTGTTAGTTAAGAATTGTATGGAATAACAGATTATCATTCTAGATGTCAAATGAATCTTCTAGAACGTGTAAAAACCAACGAGCCATCCAAAAAAACGGCATCAAAGTTGGCCGAGAAAAAAAGATGTATTACGATTCTTAATCGAATTTATATCCTTATTTACTTGTTTACTAATCGCTGTCACATCATATGTGACAGCCATTGTTTATTCTACAAATCTGGGACGCAACGTGTTGAAAAAGCATGAATATGATTCAATCATGACTCTCAAACCCATAGACCCGAAATCTCATAGCTCTGAAATTCGATAACCTCAATGTCACACCCATTAATCTCAAAAACACTATATCTAGGACCTTTAACATGCAACAACCTAATGATGATGCATAAATATGATCCAATCATATCGCTTAACCATATAGCTTCGAAACTCCATAGTTTGGCAATTCCATAATTGTGGAATTTCATCATCATCATCTCGCGCCTATATAATTTGCGACGAGGCTGTCTTCGTCGCACGGTGGGGCGGAAAAGGAGCGATCGGCCGCGGCAACGGCTTTTTTCGCGGGTCGTGCAGCGACCCGCCTGGTCGCGAAGCGGATCGCTTGGTTCTGTGGTTGTCTTTTTGTGGGGGTCTCGAGGCGGCCGAAGACCGGGAAATCGAATAATTTTCCGTTTTTCCGGAGGTCTGCCATCGCTTCTTCATCTTGCATCTTTTTTTACTGAGAAGCTCAATTCACTAAAAACCGCCTTTTAGAATAGTCTCTTGATTCGATTTTTTAAAGTTATGTCGTCTTTTCGATTTTGTCCCCGTCAATTTGACGGTAGAAAGGATCGCCCGGAGTGGAAATTGCTGGAGTTTTTTTCGACGACGGGGACCCAAAATTTTATTTTTTCGTCCCGGTTTACCAGAGTGACAAACGTCAACGGCGAGAACTGTCAAAGTCCAGGTAGGAATCCGTCACTCTCGCCAACTTTCGAACGCTCGCCCTGCGCTTAATCGGTCGTGGGGACGGCGAAACTTGGTGTCAATGGAACGGACAGAACTCATTATTTAATTAATAATCATAGCTAAACTTAACAAATAATCGAACTTTCTGAAATGAAACCACTTTTATAGTCCACCATCATTATAATTTCAGTTCTTTCTCTGCTTTTCGCTTAAAATAGTTACTATTAAACTAAAAAAACTGTTGGGATTTCCTACCTTTAACTACCTTTTTATAAAGGTGACAAAATGCAAATAACTGATAATGAACGGTGTCTCTACTTGACGGTTACAAATGTCGTCAACTTATTTCCATGGCCGACTTGATTAACGAAGTTGAACCGAGAAGAGTGATTTTTAGGAGTCATTTTTTCTCAATTTTCTATTAGTATTTTATGACTCCATATTCAGGAAGAGATGCTCTCTCCAAAAAATACAAAGAAAATAATACTATGCCGTTCAAAAAATAACGTCGGTTGCATTAGCAACAAACCTGGTTACGTTAAAAAAACGAAAGCAGCCAATTTATGGCAAAGAATACGCTGGAAAACTTTTATTAAAACGATTTAAAAAAAATTAATATTTCAAGAATTCAAGTACCTTTCCTTATTTTTTTCCCCTAACTGAATATTTTTAAATTTCACAGAAGGCAACATGTTTTTAGCATTGTGATACATTTTTGAACACTATTTAACCACATAAATATCCAATATGGCGGCTGTAAGAAAAATCAATAAGAATTAATAGTAGAAAAAATGACAACAGAAACATTTTGAAAACGTCAGCGAAAGCATTGTAAAAATGTCTTAACAATGTACTCGCTAAAATATCACAAGTCCAGTAATTGGAAAGATATTGACCATTTTATGAAACGCACCTTTTAAGTCTTTCAGAATTATTTCGAAAACGATTACGGATAAATCGAATTTGAAAAAAAATGTCGAAGAGGTACCTAATAAAATCCTCTAAAACTTTCCCTATTAACCACCTTTCTATCTCCAACAATAATCGAGATATATATGCATGCATAACCAATTTGTTGGGACAGACTGTATAAGGGTGCAAATTATATACCTATATATATTTAGATTCTGTACCACAACGTAAGCATCGGGATCATTCTATGGTGGGCTGGTAGGATACCGTTTTTTCCTGTAAAGGACTTGCAGGTGTAACTCCAGGTTTGATCAATGCTCTACACTCGACAAAGCGAATAGACGCTCGAGAGCGTTGCGATTTGTCCGCCGCCGTGCTACAGTACGCCAGTCTCCTTCCGTGCGTCGGTTGTGTTGCAGGTCGTGTTGTGAAACAAGGAACCATCGCTTTAATCACGCACTCTTTGATTTTACATTGCCGGAAGTGACATCGGTAAAGCTCACCCCGATCTGAATTCTTGGTTGTGAATATTGTTTGTGTGTTCTGCTCGTTCTGGTTAAACCGATAAGAAGGGGTTATACGTTTAAGTAGGGCTTATACTTCGTAAAGGTGGTCCGAGGAGCAATAAGACCTGTATTAGAATTGGCGACAGAAGCAGAAGCAAGCATAAGGAAATACGTGGGTGTCATTCTATTGATACATTAAAACTACAATAAGAGAAAAGGTAATTTTTTAATGAAAATACTTTCGAATTTTTTCAGCATATTTTTAATAAGACATATTCATCAATTAAACAAAATAATCAAGCATATAATATACTATGTCCGGTGCAAAATTCTATTAGGTATATATTCGTGTTTTTTTTTGAACATATTTTAAAATCATCATTTTAAGACATCAAAAGAATATTTAATAACTAGGGGGTTTGGAAAATGTGCTATAACGTAGTGCCGGACTCGTAATCTGTCATGTTATTGTAATGAGAGATCAAAAATGCAGTAGTAAAAATATGTTAATAATGTATGTACATACCTATTGTTTGTATCATTCAGAAACACCGATTGCCCTCATTGCGTACGTTGCCACAACCAGTAGTCTTTCTGTATTTATTCGCGTTCAACGTGAGAGACTTGGCCTGTACATATTATGGTTGTATAAGGAAAATGATCGTTCCATGTTTATTGAAGTTAAAGGTGTATATTCAAAATAGTTCACGTGGACAGAGGCCGACGACACACCACCCACATTATTTTCACGAATTTCGCACAGTTGTTTGTGTAACTAGTCACTAACAGTTTTTTGTTGTCACTAACATCAGTACATTATTATTTTTTACATCTACAGAGAACAATGCACGTGTTACTTCTATTTCATGTTTTTAGTCGTTGTTAGCAAAACCCGTGTCGGGGGAGAAATATCTGGAACACCTAAAATTCGAATCAGAACATTAACGACCTTATTACCGCGAAACTCTGTCGTTTCGTCCACTGTCAGCCACAGATATTTATTGCGTATGTCTTCTTTAATAGTTTCCACGGCACGTTGATATGTCTTCTGTAAATATGTTTTACGCAACGTATCACTAGTAGGTAATGGAAAATCGGACACATATTTGGTAAAAGAACGTCTAAAGTAAATATTGTCGACCACGTTCCATGAAAGGTTATATGCCCAAAACATTATGCACACATTAAACCAAATGAAACAGTGCCAGGTATATTTTTTTGATGGATATTCAAATTTAAATGTCCTTTACACTCTCGGCGATTACAAAATACAGGTATATACCGACGATTGCAAGGAATACATAAAATATTATATGTGATCCGTCTATTTTAAAATCGTCGTAATTTTCTATATGTTTCAGTCCATTCACAAATGGTAACAACTGTGCCAATATTGCACACAAAATCAGGTAATATGTGAATACAGTACACGAAACCACTCACTCCAAAAAATGCGGCGTCGACCCGTTTACACCGACGGCAGGTGGAAAACGACATAGACACCTGTCAACATTGGAATATCTCGCTGTCTTATGGAGAAATTGTATTAAGGGGTAACACCACTCTAGCGACCGAAAAAAAGGCCTAACTTTAAGTATGCATTTTGGGATAATGAGAAAAGGAAGAGTATTTCTTTTTAGAGGGCTTATTAAACGTGTATTGAAGTATAAACAAAAATTTGTTATTGTTATTTTAATACAAAATGGCGTAGATACAGCCAATCTTCGACCACGCCTTTTTTAAGGTCATTCACGGCCGGATAAATTTCTCAAAAAAAAATGAATTTTCATCGAATCAAAAAACGGCTACGTACTTCTACGGAAAATGTAATTGGGAAGCTACAGTTAAAATTTCAGATCGATCCATTGAACGGTCTCCGAATAATCTTTCCGGTCAGTTCAAAAAAAGTGGTTTCGAGAAAAACGCGTTTAAAGTTTTATGAGCACTTAAATTCTCAAAATCTCTTACCTTTTATCTGCGATGCCTGCTCCATACATTTGACCATCTATATTGATGTTCGCCTCCTCCTCTTCCTTTCTGGATGATTTTAAAGACAATCGGGCCTTTTTTGCTGTATGAGAGCGCTCAAAAAAAAATCCGAGAGCGCGAAATTTCGAAAATGACGCGCTCAGAGTGAGTGTGGCAAAATTGAAAGTAAAACTTGTTAATTTTTTTTTCACTATGGGACCAATTGTATATCATTTTTATGACCCTAAAGTACCATTTAAGCCAAAAAAAAAAAAAATCGATTTTTCAAAATCCTAGAGTGGTGTTACCCCTTAAGGCATCCTCTGTTCCCGCACGGGAATTGGTGGACAGGAGTCTAGTGCGCATTCTAGTCACGGCCAGTGGCGTAGGTATACAAGGGCAAGAAATATGCGCTTAAAAAAATACGGTTTATACTTCAATTATCATGGAATTTTATAGTGCCGGCTCTGCGTTACAGCATACCTTTCCAGACCCTAGTAATAACCTAATTTCAATAGGTTGCATTGATTTTCAGATTGTCGGGGTTCCAAAGATAATAAACAAAGTACTATTTGTTTTAATAAAGTTTCCTACTTAAAAACTTTTAGGTAAGGTTTTTCTTTAATTGAAAATAATTAATTAAAAATATTACTCCAAAAACAACTGCTTTTAAAAATTAAGAACATTATGGAATGACTAATTCAAGTCGTTCAAGTGGTCCCCATTGCTAACTTTCTTATTATAAGACATACACGGTCTGTCAAATTAGCAACTAGTAGTATTATTTGCGCTAATTAAAAAACTAGTACTATAATTTATGATGATTAAAAAAAATAATTGCACATGGCGTTTTTGAACTCCCTGAATATTTTTTGATAAATTGGTGGTAAATAATTTTTTTAAATAAATTATTTTGCATTATGGCTAATATTAAAGCAACTGGTTTATAAAGTTTTTTTTTTTGTATAAGTAGCCCACGGATTTACCATTCCGACAAACTGTAATAATAAAAAATGATACCTATATGATTACCTATATTACCTATATTACCTATATTACCTATATTATTATAAATATACCTATATGTGAAGCGTCTATTTTTTTACAACCATTCTTAAAGTACTACCTTTACGCACGCATCACACGCAGTAAGTACATTCGTAAACTTTTATTTTTTATTGTATTAGTGAACACAATATTTTTACCCACGAGTTGTAAAGAAAAAGATAATAGAACTTATAAAGGGATTAAGCACTTGCAGAAATACAGTACATCCAGAACAGCTGTGCCCGTGATCTGCGCACAACGAACGTAGTACGAAGAACGTAGACAGAAGTAATATATTTCAAGCAAACAAACTATTTCAATATAAAATATATTTCAAGCAAAGGCATGTACAACCTACTTCCTATTTATTACGCTAGCTTATAAATTAATTAGCTACTTCAAGAATTACTTTTAAAGATTTATTCACTTTATTTTATTATCTACTTTACCTATTTATCTAGCTTATATGTTTTATAACATAAAATATTTTTGCAAAAATACCCACAAGCCACATACAAATAATTATTCACCAGGTTGTATTTATCGAAGCCTAACTGCTGCAGCTACAAGAAACATGACACAATTTCTACCTGAACACAATTTCAGGTTTTGTCTACAGAGCACCGTACAGCCTAGGTAAAGGTACTTTTGGTGCACTGTGCTCAGTTAATATATCCTTGATACATATTACTTTATTTTTGTATGTATGTTTGTATGTATGCGATTTAGTATGTTTTAGTGAATATAGTGAAATAAAATTATTCCCTATTCGTAGCATATGTCATTTACTGATTTTAATGTTTGTTAACATATTTGGACCCTAATTACCTATAAGACGGCTATGAGTGAATGATAACATTTCTTAATTATTTTAAATTGTTTTTTGACATTTCCATTGTATAAATTTGACTAGTTAAAATTTGCCTTCTAAACATATTTTCAATTAGCATATTATTACAGATACATATATAGCTTTATAATTTTTTTTACGCATTATTACCTAAAAAAAAAATATTTGTCGCACTAAAACCGAAACCCAGATTTTCTTTACCGATGAGGCGACATTTACTAGACGGGGAGTTTTTAGATGGAGGAACAATCGTTTGTGGGATTCAGAGAATCCATATGCTGTAAAATAAATATATTTTCATCATCAAATTTTGCCTTGCCAGTACGCCAATATTTACATGAGTATTTTCCTCATCGGTGGATTGGCCATGGAAGTGAAGTTGTTTGGCCACCGAGAAGTCCAGACCTAAATCCTCTTGGGCCTTGCCTATGTTTCACTTCAGGAGGATCTGAATAATATCTCGCAATTGTGTGACGACTGGATGTTGCCTCTAAGTGCTAGTAAATGCGTAGTTCTTCATCTTGGTAAGAATAATCCATGCCTTATACCCTAAATAATACATTTCTCAAACCGGTTACTTCCTACACCGATCTTGGCGGTATTATAACGAAAGACTTATCGTGGTCGGAACACATTGTTTCCATTTGTAAACGAGCTAACTCAACGCTGTAGCTTCTCAAAAAAACTTTTTGTAAATCTTCCTTTCCAACTTTTATACGTTTATATAAATGTTATGTCCGACCTCTGTTAGAGTTTGCTGGCCCTGTTTGGAACGCCACACTGATAAGAGACCAAAACTTGTTAGAATCAGTTCAGCGTCGCGCTACCATTTACCTACCATTTGGACGGAATCGCCCCTCTTATAGTGAGAGACTATCTACTGCTAAATTAAACACTGTTAGTGATCGAAAGCTTCGCGGTGACTTAATTATCACGTTTCGATCGCTTAAAAACTTAATCGGAAGTGATATAAATACTTTGTTTCTGCTTAACCGTGACGAACGTTTAAGAGGTCATAACCTCAAATTAAAGAAAGAACACTTCAAAACAACGGTTAGACAAACTTTTCTTTCTAATACAATATTTAACGTATGGAACTCTCTACCCATATCTGTAGTTAGTGCGCCATCTGTGAATTGTTTCAAAAATCGCTTAGACTCCTGGTACTTGAATAGGTCTATTTATATATTGTGTTATAAATTGCTCTGATAGTTATATATATATATTTCAAATAATCTATGTGTCTTTACTTTTGTTATTAACTATCTATAATATTTTGTCATGAACTATTTAATCATATATTTTCTGTCTTTACTTTTGTTATTAATTATCTATAATATTTTGTCATGAATTATTTAAGCATATATATTTTCTCAGTGTTGTATTTTATAAATGTTCCGGGCTGTATAGAATTTCTCAGCCCGTTGTCCATATTGTAATAATAATAATAAAAATAATAAATCCTCTGGACTTCTCTGTACGGTCAAATTTGAAGGATTTAGTTTATCAGGAAGAAGTTAATTCTCTTGAGGAGTTGCGATAGATAATACAAGAATCCGCAAATACATTAAAAAATAATAGGGAAATGTTTAACATTCAGAGACATTTAAGAAGGTATATTTAAAAATGTATTGAGGTAGGTGGTGGACACTTTCAATTTGATTTGTAGTTTGTCGTTATCACTGTTACCAATAATTGTTTTTGTTATTTACTGTTGCTTTGATTACTTCTACGTACGTTTTCATTTCCTAAGAATAAAAAAATCGTAACCAAATACATTGAACCCTTTAAATGCAAATAAGTTAAAAACCGATATACATATTATGTAGACGGCCTAAACAAGATTATTTTTTCTCTGTAGAACTGAGCGTTCTTTTAGATTCTAGAGTTGTTTTACACATGGCTGAACAGATAACAAAATATGTTTTAATTCACCTAAATAATACGGTGAAACCAGCGCCCTTTAGATGCAACGTAAAAATAAGCTTAAAATTCGTAATTCTCAAACAAAAAAAACGTAAAACCACCAATTTTCAGATTTATACTATCAAAACTTTCTCCATTATTGAGAAATTTCAGAATAAAATTTAAGCTTTGAACCCGCTTTTTTTAAACCAGAGACATTGGTATAAGGCATGTTGAGCTCAATCCTAATATTTTGGTGTCTAGTATATCCAAGTTAGGTATTCGAACTTTGGGATTATAAAAATAGAACCAAAAGAAGTGACAGACGCTCCATTAGAAACTGTCTTTAAATTTCTTAAGGAAACAAGACTAATGAAATGACTAGACTATGGGGGCACACTAAGCATCGGCTTAAGTGCACAGGGCATGCACCTACCCCATACGTAATCGTAATCGTAATCTCCAAGTTAATGTTGGCCTATTCTTTCTGACTCACCCTGTATATCAGCCTGTATGGGAAGCCCGACACCTACTTACGAAGCACGGTTTCGGGCTTCGTAAAACTTACGTGTGTATTTCACAGGTAACGTTCAGAAGGGGGTAACTATTGTGTTCGCTAATTTTCTGGCGGGCTTGGTAAAGTTGTCATTTCTCTCAAAACATACAGTTTTAATTCCAATAAATTCTGTGTAGGACGTCAAACTAAAACTGTATATGCCCTATAGATATCTAATCGATTTTCGGAAGCCCCATATTTTAGTTGAACAATATGTTGACCAAAAACTTGACAACAATACATCAGATTATGAAACAGAAGGATTTAGGATCTGCTTCATCCGGGAAATTGTATTCTGCATTAGCCAGCTACATAAAGGTCTCTTAGCGCAGGGGATGCAACTGACCTTACAAATGTTCCTTAAATTAAAGGTCTAAAATAATAGAGGGTATGTATTAAAATATTCGCTCTAAAAAAAAACGATTTACCGTCCACTGTTTTGTCACAAGCTGAGTATTTCAGGGGTGGAAGTAAGGTAGCCCTTATTCAATATTGTAATACAAAATTAGACTGTGCAAAGGGACACTATCATCAAAAATCGAGATATTGATACCGAGGGGCGATCCACTAACAAAGAAATATACGAGGATTGCTAGATTTATGAAATCTTTGTAATCCTCCGTAGAGATTACAAAGATTAGAGCTTGAAATCTCGAAAAACAAGGGATTTCAATTTTATTTTTTAAGATTACAGAAGAAAACAAACTACTGGAGAAGATTACCTTATTGTTAGATTACAGAAAATTTGACAAGAATACAAAGATTTCACGAAGATTACAAGATTATATCAAATTTCAGAAGAGTGCAAAGGTTAAATTAAAGATTACAACTGTAATTTTATGAAATTAGAGATGAGAGCATCTCTTAAATGTTTGATAAAATTCCACGTTCTAACAGTTGATTTTCAACAACCAACAAAAATTAACAACTAAAATGGCAAATTCGGATGTAATTGAACCCCAGGTAAAGCCAAGTTAATACAAAAGTGGAATGCAAATGAGAGCCACTGGGCCCAAGCCGGAATTAAATGGGTCAATTTTTTGGGCCAATACATTGCGCTTTCTTCCGTAATCACCCCTTATTATTAGCGATTTTTGAAAGTGGTGCTTTTCGATAGCACAAAAATTTATTTTTTCCCTAGGACTTCGCACATTTTGACTCCGATTTTTGGATTTTTTTCCGGGATCTTAGCAGAACGACAATTAGGCTAGTTTGAAAATGACTTTAGGGGGTCAGCTTTATTTAGAAAATATGCCGTCCTCGATCTAGCAATTAATCGTGACGTCGTCGAATTCGCCGTGATGATTTGCAACTTTTTAATTCGATTTTTGGATTTTTATCCCGTGAACTAAACAGAACAGACATTAAGGTCGTTAGGAAATGGCTTTTGAAGGTCAGCTTTCGCTCAGGAATTTACCGTTCATGTTCTCATATTAATCGTGACATCTTCGAATTTTTGTATTGCATTCCCCCACTACTTGCAAAACATCTATTAATCTTAATCAATTCGTCCTCTCGTCTTTTGTTGAAATATAGATTGTCACTTTTCTGTCGTCTTCGTGTATTTTTTTTCGTTACAACCAGTAACTTGTTATTTTGCTGATTTTAAAAAATACATTTTTGTTTTTCTTTCCTCCAATTTTTTTTTAATTTGGTTCACACCATTTGTTTACGGTTAAAAAAACGGCAAATTTCTATGTGCATACTTACATCAAAACAATTTTTTTCTATAGATGTTTTGCTAACTTCCTGTGAAGTTAGCAGAACATTCAAAATTTTTTAAAAATGAAAAACGGTTAATTTAACACTTTCACGATTAATTTACGGCTAACTAACGGCACATTATTAGCCTATGCATTTTTCGATTCTTCAAAGTTGTACTGCTGAGTTCATGCAAGTCGAGTAACACCTACTTCAATCTCTACGGAAATGCACGACGCATTTTCCGAGTCGCCGTTCGCCGGTTCAGATTTCAAAAGAATCAAATACACAGATTATTACTGCGATTGCAAAGAGATTACAGGGAGCTTTTAAGGATTACAAAGAGATTTCAATAAGTTCAAGAGATTTCTGAGATTTCAAAGAGATTTTGTACGAGATTTCAAGATTCTGTCGGATTGCATTGCAGATTTCAAGAAATTCTATGATTTCAGTAAGATTCTTTTGGGGTTTAAAAAGATTACAGTGGGATTTTAGGAGATGTCAGGGCAAACGTACGAAGACTACATCAGTGATCCGCCCCTCGATTGATACCACCGTATAGAGAAAAAATACTAATTTTTTGGTCCAATGCACAATAAGGTCTTGGTAAGGAGTACTTTTTATAATGATAAAAAAACATTTGCATTAGCCCTTATGGCCGAAAAGAACTTTAACTTAAATACCTCTGTCTTAGCCGTGCGAAAAATTGGTTAAAGGTGGCCTTTTTTAGATATATCATTCATTTAACAAAAATGGAAGTTTCATAAAAGTTTCGCTTATTCCTTGACAAGGTAACAAAGCACACGCCATATTTTTTGCATTTAAATTTTTTTTTAAATTTTTGCAAAATAAAACAAAATAAGAATAAACAATGGAATATGTCATGGGTTTAAGCCGTGATTAATTCTGACCGTCAATTTCAACGAATCTCAGTGCATCTTTCTCTTCGCCTTCAAGTTTAGCATAGCTTTGTTTCTCTCGATGTGCCGGCTATACTATTTATTTATACAGGGTGAACCTCTTTTTTTGTAGAAGACTTTAATATTGATAGAGTATGATTTTCTAGCTTCATAAAGGAGATACAGGGTGTTAATATTTTATATCTTTTTAAGTTTATTTTTTTCAGATTTGTCTGAACGGAATAATAAGGGACGTAGCTAATTCATTTGACCTTCGTTTGACCACGTTAGATCACCCATTAGTTACGTTTGACTTTTTTTTTTCGAGACATCGACGAAATAAAATTTTGGGGCTAACTTCACGCAGCCCCAAAAATTTTTCAAAATCGAATTGTCCATAGTGCAATCGTTTGACCATCGCTAAACCATGTAAGACCATGTAAGACCAACAATTATTTTCGTTTGACCACCCGCAGAAAAAAAGTTATAAAAAAAATGTTTAATTGTCAATTGGGGCTAACTTCACACGTCGCTACAATTCAAGGGGAGATGTTTTAGGGGTTGAACGCGTTCCAGATCGTTTGACTACCAATCAAAAACGTTTCACCACCCCTTGGTTTCGTTAGACCAGCCTCAGAAAAAACGATTTAGCGAAAAGAGCATTTTTTTGAAAGTTATCGATTGGGGCTAAGTTGCCAAGTCGAGAAAATTCAAGGGGTGTGTTTTAGGGGTTGAACGCGTTCAAGATCGTTTGACCACCCCTTGGTTTCGTTTGACCAGCCCCAGAAAAAACGCTATCGCGAAAATAACATTTTTTTTGAAAAATTGTCGATTGGGGCCAAGTTCACAAGTCGCGAAAATACAAGGGGGTGTGTTTTAGGGGTTGAACGCGTTCCAGATCGTTTGACCACCCCTCAAAAACGTTTGACCACTCCTTGGTTTGTTAGACTTGCCCCAGAAAAATCGCCGTCGCGAAAAGAACATTTTTTTAAAAGTTGGGTGGGTAAAATCGATTGGGGCCTAGTTCACAAGTAATTTGAAAAATTCGGGCTGTGTGCCCAAGGACGAAAATAGCAAAGGGGTTGATGGTTGCCTATTATTCAGAACATATCATGCCGCCATTAAGGGATACTTTCATTGGCACTTGATAACCCGTACATCTGACAGTTGGCGCGAATATGAAAGAAACACATTGTTATTGTCTCAACAAAAAAATATCGGTCGGCGTCTCCTAAACGTGACGGGTTAGTTCGAGGCATTTAAAAAATTTCGTATCCAAGTAAAGTAAAAGGCAATTGGCTCGTTTAAAAGAAAATTCGTGATAAGTTTAATGTTCCATTAGAAAGGTTTTCGTTCTTGTTGCTTGGTTAGCCAAAGAAAAGAAACATTATTCTTGGTAATAAAAAAAGACAGGTTAAGTTTTTAAAAAATTAATACACCATACTAGTTAAGCTGTTTACGTGTACTAAAAAAAGTGTGTTAATAAAACGATGTCGAGTTTCAACTCTTTGTTCATGAATTAAGTTATCGAATTATACAGTCCACACACAACAAACCAAAGACTGCCTTTTAAAAATTTTTTGAACTAATATTAGAATAACACTAACTAATATTAGATCTAACTAAATCTAACTAATATTAGAACAACAATATTGTTGTTCTGAGTCAAAACATCTGCATTTTCTTATTTAGGAATCTTTGACAAAGTACACTCGACATCCATATATCCGAACTCCAAATTTCCGAACTCACGATATTTCCGAACTTTTTCTCACGATATTTCCGAACTTGTACTTCCACACAACCGAACTTGTCGCTGTCGAATGTCGAATATTGCTGTCGAATCAGCCAAAAAAAACCTTTGCGCATGCGCCAGGTTCGGTTATCCCGAGGTGAAGGAAGTTCGGAAATGTGGAATTTTGCGGAACGAAAAAGTTCGGATATGTGGATGTCGAGTGTACTTGTAAAGTACCCATATTATGAAGTAGCAAACTTTTACCCGTAGTCTTAATTCAATTAGATCCACTAGCTCGCCCAGCAGTGTTATCATAGGTCCAATCATAACAAAAAAAATATATAACAGAGAAAAAAAGGTAACAACAGAAACAATAAATAGCCCAACTTGACGTATACTTAATCCCCAGACCTTCAACACTCGTACGCTGTTGTCAATGCGCCACCTACCGGCTGGTCAAAAAACTATATAATCAGAAAATTATATAGATGTTTTTTTTTTGGATTTTATAGACGAATCCTTTTTAGAGGCCATATAAATAAGTAATAGTATTTTCAGAGAATTCTTTTTTAGGAGTCATCTAAGCAACTGTAATTTAAATTTAGGGATAGTTTCCGCCACTCTATGGGGCTAGTTTTTGAGCATCTCATCGAGACTAATGCAGTTACATACTGTTTCTAAAATAACCGGGCATCGTAAGCTTTTTTTTGCAATCACTGTTTTTTTAAAATTTCTGTTGTGCGAGGGGTAGTTTTCACCCACTCATGGGGGTGATTTTCAATGGAAAGTAGTGTTAACTGTATTTCTGCGGTATATACTTGAATATTTATATTTAATTAGTCTTATTAAGATTTAAGACTATTCGTGAAGCTTTAAGTCATTTTACCGTTTTTTAGCGATAGGGGTCGATTTTGGGGGTGTAATTTAGTGTCTTTAACATATACAGGGTGTCTTAGTTTTTTTTTATGAAAACTTTAGGGTTTAGTAGAAAAAGTTATATTAAGTAAAGAAGTTTTTGTGAATATAGGTTGTGAAACGCTTAGTTTTCCATATACAAGTTGATAAAAAAATTTCCTGATTTTTTTATGTTTACTTAATAACCGTAAGAGCTACAAAGTTCTAATTTTACAAGTGAAGTAGTCTAAAGAAAGCAGAATAATCGATAAAAAAATTGTTTAATTATAGATTCAGTGGCGTGCGTACGGGGGCTTGGTGCCCCCTTTATATGTATTTCTACTCCAATAGATTTTGTTCAGGTTTGACTGGTTCCACTTCTTTGGAAAAGTACAATGAAAAAAGGTAACCAGTTATCTTCCAGAAGCTTTGTTTTTTTATAAAACAAATGTTTCATATTCCGACAAGTATTTGAAAATGTTATCAATTAGCTATAAAATATTTTTTAATGAAAAACGAACCGCTTTTGGAAGAAAACTGTGGTAATTTTTTTAAATGCACTTTTCCAAAGAATAACTGGAACCTATCAAACCTGAAGAAAATCCATTGGCGTATAAATTCTTATTTAAAAAGTGGGCACCGAGCCCCCACACACGGCCCCCTCTGATTCTGTAATAGATAGAAAAGTTTCTTTATCGATGATTGAACTTTCATTAGACTATTTCAGTTGTTAAATTGGAACCTTGTACATCTCCCCCGTCATTGAGTAGAGAAAAAAAAAAATAAGAACAAATTAGTTTATTACCTTGTATGTCGAAAATTAAACTACGGTCCTTGGTTTACGTTTCTGGACGTCTCTTTCCAAAATAAACGCTTGATTTTGCACACAGGACGAGAGAGGAGGTTCTCTCATTTTTACTTCCATATCCATTTGGAAATAGATCACATGGACCATATAAATGATGAAGGCAATAGGGCCTACTAGGTCTACATAAAGGTCTACTAGTCATAAAAGTCAATGGACCATTGAGGTCATCAAAGTCATAAAATTCATTTAGGTAATTTAGATGTACCGACCACATGAGTCATAAAAGTAATTTTGGTCATCAAGGTCATATGGATTAGAAAATTTGTATTGGTCATGGAGGTAGTATAAATTACAAAGGTCATCCAGGTCATAAAGATCATAAAGGCCATAAGGCTCATAAATGTCATATAGGTCATAAAGGTTATATCCAAATATCCCACTTTTAAAAACATAATATGATGTTTCTAACGATTAATCTAATTAAATGTGGAAGTAGGAATTCCTTAGACAGCGGTTTTACTTACCACTATTTGGTCTGAAACACATGGGTATGCACTGCTTCATAATGCTAAGTTAAGTTCACTTTTATGGAAACAGGTATCATAAATAAACAAAAAATTGTAAATAAAAATAAAATAGAAAGATATAGCTATGATTTCCTAAGTAATAATAAACGTTAACCAATAAATGTCGTATTGTGTGCATTACCACGGCAATCGTGTTTTCTTTATTTTGCTCATGCAAGTTAAAAATAAACCATAATTACGACTATGGGCGTGCTATAACAATAATCTTTATTATTTACTGCAACTACATAAAAGTAGTTTATGATGCTGTTTACAAACACAAACATGAAACTGTTTACGTCTTTATTCACCGTATATATGCTGAATTTAATATGTAATATTTTAAAAACACTGAACTTGTCAAGATTTTGTGCATATTACTAAATACAAAATAATAGTAAATTGTGTAATATACTTAAATAATATAATATTCTGCACATATACTATACCTCCACCCCATTACTAATTATGGAAGTAATTATTTTTGAAAGCAAGCTTTTATAAAAAAGAAACATTTTGGTAAATTGAAAGTGAATAATTCAACAGATATTTGCTATTGTAAGAAAGGGCTCGATCTTCGTCAAGCACCCATTATTTTTATGTTTATATCTGATAGTTCGTAAATGCTGTTTTTAAATATCCTAATCGCTGATATGTAAAAATAATTATTGTTCGTTTTTGTTACCGCATAAATAATGATTAATAATAATATACGAGTAAAAGGTACAGTAAAAGCTTAAATAGCCACGCAATAAACTGTTCAATTGTTATGAAATGGAATATCGCCTAACCGATCTTCCATTGCTCTTGAAGAGGATGATCATTGCCAGTGATTTTCCTGTTTAAGTTGTAGATCGTTAGAGGCAGAATTGCCCTCAAGTACGGCCGAACAACAAAAAATATTGAACACAGTTCTCCAAAATTGACTCACAACAGGATACAGATGACAATAATACGTTTACACATTACTTATTTGACATTGATGTTAAGTAGTGGAATTATTTTCTTATTTTTCATAAATTCCTAATCAGTTTATTCAACATCATGTTGTTATTTTGATAATTAAGCTGTGCAAAAAGGTGTTGAAAGGTTGAAGGTGTTTACAGACCAACCTCCTCCATCTCAAACAAAGAGTATCAAATTAACAAAATTAATATTCCAAAATTTTACTTTTCAGTTTTCCAACTTGGTCCGTTTTTATTGGTTTCCTTGATTCATAGAAATAACACTCTTAGCAATATTGGAATTTGAAAGGAACCTTTCTTAATGATAAAATATATTGTTGTTACCCACGCGAATTACACTGTTGCATACGAAAGTTTATACATAAATCATATAATAATAATCGCTTATTCGCCATTCGTTATTGGGATAACTCCTCCCAAAAAACTCCCGAGTCGCCATGTTCTCTCAGATATTAAATTTGATTGATACTGTTTCAGAAAATAATTAGTATGCTTCAAATGTTCTTGGTTATACACAGTTCTTCTGACAGTTCTACTTATCAACAACTTAAAGAATGTTCGTTCAAACAATGTGATGTCCATTAATGATAAAAATAAAGTCTCTAATTTAAATAAATCTGCCAATAAAACGCTTATTCTTCTTCTGAATGCTATTACACATCAGTGATCCTTTTGTAAAGCAATCCATTTAATTTATACATGCCATGATCTTTCTTTGAAATTAGGGTTGTGGAATCCAACCTAGGTGCTATTTTTTCAGAAGAAGAAGGATGCTATGATCCCGGTCACCATCACAGACCACTGTTACAGCGTAAATTATGTGGGCATGCGATGCGTAGTCGGAAAATACAAGAGGTCCAACCTGCGACAGCTGTCTCATTTATTTTGCTAACAGACAGGTCGGTTACGCAGGATCAGGATCTGGAATCTGGATAAGGAGGCTCAACATTGATGTGTCAACACCGTTGGGCTTATATGTCACAATATTACAGACATAGTCCAGTTACCAATTGCTTCTTAATTCGGGATTGCGGTAGGATTTGATTGTATTTCTTGGCAATTTCTCCCAATGTAAACATTATTATTATAATGAAATCTTGTATTTGTTGCTTATGACTAATTCGAAGGATGTAAACTTTTTTGGTGGAATGTATAGGTTATATGTTGTTATATGTCAGAACCTCATATTCCTCATCTATGTTGTAACAGGCGATGTATCGATGTATATTTTTTGTCCTTATGTGCTCAAAATGTAGTTTTTCGATAAGCTCATTACTTTGAGGGTTTCCAAGAGTTGTGAAATTGATTTGAATGGAGTTGAGTCCGTTGTAGATTTCTGTACTTTTTTCACTGATAATTTTCTCAAGTAGAATGAGAAAATGTCAGATGATGTACCACATGAATAGATAATTTTGTTGTTACTTCAAATGCTTGTGTCGGAGTTTCTGTTAAAATCATGGGGTGAGTGCTGTATTGTTCAATACGCTAATAACACTTTAATTTTAGATGGGATATGGCGAGGAATATGGTTTCTCGTATTTCCCTGAGGTTGGTCTTACCTTAATGCTAGAGTGGGTACTGGAACCTTCGGCGTAGAAACAAAAACTGGACGTTTTCCATGAAACACACCGAACTACTACACTTTTCTCGACGCGCGTTTCGCCAACCAAGTTGGCATCTTCAGGAGAAGATTAAAACTAAATTCTAGCCTACACACTTGCACCATTTATACCAAATTTGTTGCCACAGTTCACTGAACCGTAACTGTCTTTGTTTATCAGAGCAAATAGTGGACTGGTGGGTATCTGACCGTTGTCCTTGTTCATTCTATTGTTACACTTAATGATTTCTAAACTTTCAAAAGCATCCAACTGTCTACTGTTTGTTACATTTCTAATTAATTTTAAAGTTGTAGAATTGTACAGGGTTCTCTTAAATGTATGCTTCCTTATTAACGTATCTATTAAATGGACTGAGTAACCGTTACTCCTAGCTATATTCTTAATTAATTGTTTCTCATGTTCAAACCTCTCTTTACTGAGGGGGAAATTTAACAAACGGTGAATTAGAAAATTAAAACTTGCCATTTTATGTTGAAAAGGTGGTGTGAATCATTTGGAATATATCTAAGAGTCGCAGTTTCTTTCCTATATACATCAAACTCTAACTTATTTTCACTATTTCTAATAACTAATACATCTAAAAATCTAAGGGAAATACTCGAATTTATCTTTTACTTCTGTCTCAATTGACTCATAAAAAGATTTGCAATGAAAGGTGACAAGGAGTTACCCATTGCCGTTCCTTCATGTTGTTGAAAATATTCACAATTATACTGAAAACAAATTTGATTCATACAAATACTAGTAAGCCGGATGTATTCCTTAATCATTTTATCGTCTAAACCATTTAATTCGAGTAATGTAGCAGTATGACCGAGTACGTAGTCGGAGCAATATGTCACTAATTTGCTCTGGATGTACAGTGGTGATAAGAAGTAATTCATATAAAATACAGTGCAATAAGTGCAAGTTATGGTATCATAGAGATTAGTGCCAACCTAACAATTGAGGAATTACAAAAATATAACAATGTGTAGACAATGGGAGAAAATGGTTATGTGAATCCTGTCACCGAACGGTACCGCTTTCAGAAAAACGCGGAACAAAGGCGATTACCCCATCTACAGATTCAGAAGCATTGATGAGAGAAAACAAATACCTAAAAAGGTTAGTTGAAGAATTAGAAGACAAAAATTTACTGTTAAAACAAAATAAATCAAATTATTAGAAGAAAAGGTCATCGACCTTGAGAAGAGATTAGAAAATAAACATTCTGAAACAAATAGTAAAAAGCGAAAATCAACACAAGATCATCAGAATATTGACGAAGGTAATTCTTCTACCGTCCCACAGATGGCGCTGGAGAACTATCAATCTACACAGTTCGAGACAACTAGAAATGGAATCTGTAATACACCGACACAAAATAATACAACCACACCAAGTTACCGACAGGTATTGCTGAGAAATAATATTCAGCAAATAAATAGTCCAAGTACACCAAACTCACAGGCTTTTAAGAAAAATATAAACAAACGAAAGCAGATAAAACATTTTGGAACACCAGATATAGACAACCTGGAAAC
>JAPWTK010001404.1:0-50066 GCA_029963805.1 Aromia moschata
CAACATACAAATATCTGAGCCTTTTTGAGAAGCGGCTTCTTACAAAGTATATCCAATTAGACTCTAAGCAAGAATAATTGAAATGTTTTGTCATTTAATGGACATTCACATTCAAGATTTCAATACTATGAAATATGATACAGCATGTTTCACCATAATCTACGATCAAAATTTATCTATTTATAATTTTGTGCAGTCATTGCTTACTTTTTACTTCGCATCCCAAATTACACAAAAAATATCCGTTCTCGTCTCATTCTACTTCTAAATAAAATTCATAACCAATACCACAGTGTAAAAGACTATTCTCTAAACTGTGCTATTACTTACATATGTATGTATTAAACTCTATGTCAGTAGCACAGTTTAAAGAATACACTAAACTGTGTCAATAGATTCGACTCATGCAATTCTTTAGGTTCAATTTAGAACCGCTATAATTCAAAACTCAAAGAGTAATTGATCGATTTTGATGTACTTGGCAACAACTGAAAGCTTATTTCCTTTCTATTTGTACTATTGAAAAGAATTTAAAGAACAATAAAAAGTACATGATATTCAAGGTGAACAAGCAAACGATAAAAAATACCGGAGTTTTTTTTTGTTAGTGACAAACTTGTCAGAATTGTGATAACTATCTTGTTTTGTAATGGATATTTTCACGTTTTCCACTTTCATTAATTTTCACTATTACAAGGAAAATTAACAAAAATATACCGATTGGCTCGCCGCGTTTGCACGGCGGTGGTCTGTCCTGTACACTGTGCACTTCTAGGGATGTTAACTTATCAATTCGATAACTCGTTGGACGTCGTTGGTTAATATAAACGTTAACTTGGTTATTAGTCTGATCCTTTTTATAGTTTATTTTTATAGTTTATTTATATTGAGGTTACGTGTTATCACACAAACTCACATCACGGACAAAATGTGTGGAGTGTCGATTAACTTGGTATTCTCATGTCACAAAACCCTATTGAAGGTACCTCGTGTATATATGTAACATAAAATTACTGGCCTCTCGAGTGACAGCACGTTTTTATTTTCTGGATATCCACATATTTTCGACGCACGTAAGCTCACATATCCCTTTGTTTATAATGGTATGGCTCTTAAGAATGGAGGAAATGTTGATAGAAAAACTGAGGGATCATGATGTTTTGCATAATTACAGATCGGCTGATGAAATTGAAAGGGAATTTTTTTTTTTGTATAAATCTGGTGGTTCCATATGCTTCTAGAGTTTTTTACATTCTTGATTAACCAATGCAAAAACAGCCACAGTTTGAATTTTCTCTTTCCGGCACATCGCCAAAATGATTGCACATATCTCCTATTAAAATTACGTGATGTGGTGTAACAGTGGTATATTTCTAAGCATGATATAATGTGCTATCATAGTGAATATGACAGCATGTCAGCTCACGTGATGTGATATCAATTGTTTCCACCTTTACAGTCTTTATGTAAAGTTACTGGTAAAGAATCCTCATTGACTTGGTTCATTCTATAAAAAATTGTTTCACTATTGATTGATTTTGATAACATTTTTTTTATACATTAAATACTCCTAGTTCAGTCCAGTAACAGTTCTGCAGGCAAAAGCCAGCCATTCGGATGGCAGCATGATGTACAATAATTTTCCGTCATGTGGTCAAAGTTGTGTGGATAACAGTATTTATTTAAAATGGAACAAAGTTGACGATACATTTTTGACGATACATACTTTACTTTTAATTTTATCTTCAAATATGGAAAATCAATAAAATAGGGAAAAATGGATAAAACATTGAAAAAAACAGATATCACTCATATTTTGACAGATACTGGAGATATACTAGAAAGCTACAATATTCCATGCTTAGATCTTGTAGATTTATTCTGACATCAAGTTTGTCACGTTAGCGTGACGTTTTGATCGGTAGCTTGTTCACCCTGTAAATCAAGTACTTTTTTATTATCCTCTAATTTCTTTCAATAGTACACATTGGAAGGACATTAACATTCCATTGTTGCCAAGCACATCAAAATCCAACAATTATTTTTGAATTACAACGGGTCAAAATTTGAGCTAAAAGTTACATGAGTGACACCGAATAGTTTTGTTGTTTCAGTTTACTCCCGAGATAAAATACCCCGATTTCATCCGTCCCCACTGCTTCCGCACAACAAACTAAATACGAGTATATCTGAAACTGTTGTTAGTGACTGCGTATCTAGCCAGGTGTTGACTTGAATCATCGAACGATGGTACTCTCTATGGACAGGTGGATCGGCAAGGTGGCTGTGGTGACAGGTGCCAATGCCGGTATAGGAGCGGCTATAGCCGAGCGGTTGGTGGAAGAGGGGCTTAAGGTAATATTTTACGTACTACCTAATTATTAAAAAAGAAAAAACTAAATACATAACTAGCATTCCAATGTTTGCAAACATGTGAGTTCTATTTAGACCATGTTTTTAAAATGTGCTGATAAAAAAACTGATAAAAACAAAGTTAGCGAATGAGGTAATACATTTTATAAACGATGAAATGTAGATATTGTAGAGATAAGATATATATATTTTTTTATTTAGGTACAAAATAAACCGATGTTTATAAACTCCTGTTCAAAATTAACGCACCATTATAAATTTACCGAAATTTTGTTGCTACTTTTTTTCGTAACCGGTAGTCCGATATCAATGATTTTTTTTGCATTGTAGGTTTGTTTCTTGACAATGTCACTATACTTCTTGTTTTTGATAAAACGTTAATTTTCGGTTTATACCGGGCGTCATAAAAATAGTGTGTTTTTTTTCGTAAATTTGTAACATCCTGTGGGGTATACCAGTAACTCTAACATATCGCAATTAAAATCAAATTGTAGCCCCATCTTTCCTTAACATTTTGTTTTTTATTCACTTTATTATCTCTTTTATTAAAGGAGATTTTTCACTTTTATGCATGATTAATAATGTAAATTTAAAATGAAACAAGTTTATTCATTTTAATGAATACAAACAAAACATCAAGTTTTTAGAAACCTAATAACGTGTAACACCGCCTCTGGATCGGATAACTGCCTGCATTCGTCGTGGTAAACTTCTTATTAGCTGCTGAATCCTTTCCTGAGGAATGTTTTCCCCATTCCAAAAGAACAACGTTTTCCAGGTCTTGAAGGTTCTGCGGTGCGGGTAAATGACGTCTAACAGATTTTTTTAGAGCATCCCAAAGATGCTCTATAGGATTCATGTCCGGGCTCCGCGGTGGCCAGTCGATCACCTGAATATTGACCTGATTTAAGTATTCCAAAACTGGCCGTGCGACATGAGGGCGAGCATTGTCTTGCACGAAAATAAACCGATCCCCTATAAACGGCGCGAAAGGCATTACGTGATCTTGAACAATATTTTCCAAGTAAAATTGAGCATTTATTGACCTTGGACGAATTGGTACTACATAACTCTGTACGGGCATTATAGCAAATACCTCCCCAAAACATTTTAGACCCACCACCAAATGGTTCCTTCGACACGATGTTACAGGAAGCAAATCTTTCTCCAGGTCTTCGCCATACCCTTTCACGACCACCTGAAGATTTCAAGTTTACCCTGGTCTCATCGGAAAACAAAACTTGTTTCCAGTCGTCGACAGTCCAATTTGCATGATTTCTAGCAAATCTTAATCGGGCTACTCTATGTGCTGCTGTAAGTAGTGGTCTAACTGCAGGCCTCCTACTAGCTAATCCTGCTTCCTTTAAACGTCTTCTGGCAGTCAGAGCGGAAATCATAACATTTCTTACATTTTGAAGTTCATTGCTAACCTCCTTACTTGTGCTTTTTCTGTTCCTCAAAACAATTTGACGGAGAAAACGCTCATCCCTTGGACTCGTCAATTTCTTTCTTCCCTGCCCTTGTCTTCTAGAGTACAATCCTGTTTCCCTGTATCTTCTAATCATATGACTAATTGTGAAATGGTTAACATCTAACAGATTGGCCACATAACGCATACTTTGTCCTTCTTCTACTAAAGTTAATGCTCTTACACACCCATCATTCGTTAAATTACGTGGTCGATTCATGTTTCTAAATTTTAAGGGTTTTAACTTTACTTATCTTTCGATAATGACAAAGACTTCTGACTTTTCATTACCAGAAAAGGTTTTGAAACTGTCAAGCTTTAATCCATCATGACATAAGCCATCTACAATTTGTTATAATATTGCATTAAATCGGTCAATAATAATAATAAGGTAACTTGATTTAAACACGACTGTATGCGATAGAATGATGAATAAAAACACATTGAGCTAAAAGGCAGCGTATCTCCTTTAATAATAGAGATAATAAAGTTAATACAAAAACAAAATGTTAAGGAAAGATGGAGCTACAATTTGATTTTAATTGCGATATGTTAGAGTTACTGGTATACCCCACAGGATGTTACAAATTTACGAAAAAAAACACACTATTTTTATGACGCCCGGTATAAACCGAAAATTAACGTTTTATCACAAACAAGAAGTATAGTGACATTGTCAAGAAACAAACCTGCAATGCAAAAAAAAATCATTGACATCCGACTCCTGGTTACGAAAAAAAGTAGCAACAAAATTTCGGTAAATTTATAATGGTGCGTTAATTTTGAACAGGAGTTTATAAGCGAAGAAAGTCAAAGATTCTCAACGTACCCCATAGGTTAGGTAAGTTGAGCAAGGGTACGTGGCAAATTGAGCAGTTAGAAATTCTAGCCAAACCATGGATTTAATATTCACTAGATATGAAACAAAATTTTGTATTTGACAATCAACTTTTTATTTACATTCTTCTGACGTAACAGCGAAACTAAAAGTAATTTTCTTTTAATATTAAACAAAAAAATAGAATTAACGAAAACTCAACATATCTTAAGCCTAACTTTTGGATTAGTCTCAGTCTTTCTATTTAAAATCAGACTTAAGCATTTATGTAAATATCAATAAACTTATATTGAAAAAGAAAATATTAATGAGATATGTTGCAATTAATACAAACGAAAGTAAGACCAGGAACTGGCGCACATTTTGTATGTGCCCCCACTCCTTGCAAACTTTGCACTGGATCCATGTTTCTCCTGGTAAACTTTCAGAATAGGCTTCGCAACAAACTAGAAAGGAATAGTCATAATCGTTGCTTTCCTCACGTGACTGAAGTACTTTTTTAAAAACACTCTTTCTTTTTTTATCAATGTTCTTCTTTGGCTTCTTAACTTTTTTAGTGGTTTTATTTTGTTCCTCTCCCGTTCTTTTCGGGAGTGTCTGTTAGAACAGCAGCTTTCCTCTTTCTTCTGATAGTTTTGGCTGCCTTTGGGTATGATCGAACAATTTCTGGGCGAAAGGAATGCCTTGGATCGAACTACTCATTTTCTTGAGTAGTTCTCAAGAGCCATTTTGTTCGAATTGTGGTACGAGGGTAAGTTGAAAAAATATCAAGAACCACTTTCTCACCATACTGCACTGAAACTTCATATTGGAGCTAATCTTTTACAAAGGAATAATTTTTCTTTATTATATTTTTCTCTAAGGTTGATAATAATGATAGTTTACTCTTGGTCCGATTTCAAATTTTCGTATGCTAATCGTAGATTATGAACTTTTTAGTAGGTTTGATGGGCGCTATTTCAGTTCATGCCCAAATAACTAACGGTCAAAAGAATTTCTTAAATGCAAACATTTTTTTCCCATATTGTGCAAACTTTATGGATGGCACTGTATATGTATGTATGGTGTATTCCAAAAAATACGCATCATGTGAGAAAACTTTTTTATTATTAATTATACTTTACAGGTGGCTTCAGGTGACTTTGATTGTTACTTGTTTTGAAATCAAAGTAGCACCCATTTTAAGAAGAATTGCGTAAAAATTTCGGAATGGCTTAAAAATTATTGAATGTAAAAAAGGAAATATACATACATAGTAAATTACAAATTTTTAGTATTACTCTTTACTGTCTTTTGTACAAAAATAAGTGTAAAAGATAGTTTGGGACACAACTTTACTTTATGATGAGAGATTGTTGAATAAATAGTAAGTATAATAGATAGTAAGAATATACATATATCGCTAGAAAAAAAAAACTAGAGCATTTAAAGGCAGATAAAAAAGCAATAATTTCAAAATTATGATGAAAATAAAAAAAATAATGTATTGAAACTCGGATAATAGGTATAAAATATCGTTTTGAACAACTTTTTTCTATGACTTTTTCGATATCTCCACAAAAAAAAATATTTTTTTTATATTCTAATGTCTATTTTAACATGTACGGAGACCTCCTACTCCGACGCCAATGGGTGCTATTATGGCTTCAAAACGAGTAAAAAAACAACCCTGAAGTCATCGTCATCGAAGACTTCAAGGTACAAAAGTGGGTGCAGTAATATAGGAGTTGGAAAGAATAAACCAATACATTCCAATGCCTCCGGCATTAGGAACGGAAAGTCCCTGTATTAGTGCCTTCTAATGGTTCTTTTTTCACATCAGGTTGTCGCCCTTGCTAGAAGGAAAGACGTACTCGATATTTTTGCAAAAGAAATTGACCGGAAAGGAAGGGAAACTGTATACGGTGAAAGCGGACGTATCCAAAGAAGAGGATATTCTGAAGGCCTTCGTTTGGATCAAGGAAAATGTGGGTCCAGTCCACATCTTGGTGAACAACGCGGGTAGCTTTACAATGGGTAATCTTTCAGATGGTGACACGAAAGCTTGGGAAAACGTGTTCAAAGTTACCGTCCTCGGTCTGTGCATAGCAACCAGGGAAGCAATCAAAGACATGAAGGCCAATGGAGTGGATGGACACATAATACACATTAACGGCATTACTGGTCACCAGGTACCGAATATTCCTGGGATGAATGTTGCACCAGCTTCCAAATATGCGGTAACAGCCTTGGCAGAAACTCTAAGGCTGGAACTGAACGCTACGAAGTCTAAAATAAAGATTACGGTAAGTAAACATAATGACCAACAAAGAAAAAAAATGGATAAATATGTGAAAACGATTTTTAATTTTGAACACCTTCGCTTAATAAAGTTTTTCGTACAAGAAAAAAGTCGGCATCTTCATTCTACAAGAAGATTAAAACTGACAGTTTTAATCTTCTCCTGAAGATGACCGCCCTCTTAGTTGGCGAAATGCGCGTCGAGAAAAGTATAATAGTTCGGTGCTTCGTGGAAAACGTCCAGTTTTTTGTTTCTACGCCGAAGGTTCCAGTACCAACTCCAGGAAAGTTTTTCGTTATTTTCTTTAAAAAACAACCGCACCTATAAACAAAATAAATAAAAACGGTCGCTCCAAAATCTACTTGATTTTTCGTATATGTTATTTTTTATTTAAGCAACTTAGTTCCTAAGGTTAATTTTATCTAAAAATTTATATATCATTCAATCAATCAAGTCTTTTTACTTCCACATTCACGTAGTGGAGTGGAAGTATCGTATTCATGACATTTAAAATAAATTCATTGACTCGTAGATTTAAAATATTCTGAAACGTCGAAATTTTAGGTTTAAGCCAAGAAAAAAATCTGTTTGTCTCTAGGTCTGTTAATCTCACTTATGTACCATGACGGGAGCTATTAGATTATATAATAGAAGATATTATCTGGAGCTATTACATTTTAAACGTAATGGGTTGTGGAGATGAGGGGTTGAGAACTAAATGGAAGTAAATACACTTTTTCCTTGACGAATTCATAAATGATGCAAAATATACTCTTCAAATTTGAGACACATGTACAACATAACAGAATGTAAGGTGAGGATTGAGGAGGGATTGTGAAGGTATTCAAAGTAGGTCAAATAATTTATGTAACATAAGTTTTAGTAATTACACAGTAGACAGAGCTCTGACCTCTGATCTCTGAAAACCTATCCTAAAGACTAGAATGAAAAATAAGGGAGTTATTAAAAAAATATGAAAACATATGTATGTGTGGCCTGACCAGATAATGAAATAGAGATATTCATGTGACGTGTCGTTTTACACTTTTTTGAGGCAGATGAATTCAAATATAGCATTATAACGTCTATCTTATTTTTACTTCTATTCCGTATCCAGAATGAATCATACATCAGATCATAAAGTTTATATGGTGATGAAGGTCATATCAATTATAAAGGTCATATTAATCGTACATGATGGTTATTCAAGTTGTTCGGGTTATCAAGGTCATATCAGACCATACATTTCTTAGTCACAGAGGTCATAAAGTTCATTAAAAAAAACATACAATGACCTACATTGTATGTAATTCATTAATTTCATATAAGTCAACAAGGTCGCAGAGGTCATAAAGTTGATATAAGTAAATTATGAAATTTACGTGGGTCATAAAAGTCGCATCGTTGGCTGACATGTAATACTATGCAACTCTCTCCTCGTTTTTTTTAGGAAGGATAAAAAAACGTTTCTTTGTAAAGCAGAATTACATTTTTTTTTTAAATGATCACATCTACTAACAAAGCACTTTTTCATAAAAAAAATGCTTTCACAACGCCCTTTCGATAAAATATGGTAATTTATCTCTACTTCTTGGAAGCATGAATAAATCAATATAATAGATACATGTATATTAATGCTATATCAACCATATTTGCATCTCAACCAACGATATGGGTAATAAAGGTCATATAAATCAATATAAAACATAAGGGTCATATTGGTCATAAAGGTCATATAGGTCATAAAGGCGATAAATGTCGTACGAGGTGTGCCTATTAAATAACCGAACTGCTGTCATAACACTTGTTATTAGTTACCAATTACAGTAGCAACTTTGTCGCCTTCAATTTACTCCTCATGGCGCTCTCTACACCGCTCCATACGACTTTTCCATTGTTGAAAGCAGTGCTGGAAGTCCATTTCTGTCAACTGGTTCAGAACCTCCGTCGCTTTGCTTTAAACTCTTCCACACTTTCATCACAAGTAATCTCCATGTCTAAGAAGCCTGGATCAGTGTCAATGTTGTTTAGAATGTCAGCGCAAATGTTCATTCTTGATTCCTTTTGCTCGGGAATGAGGAGTTTTGCCACCATTTTTGTGCAAACTTTGCGCATGTTGAACAATTCATGCAAAATCTTTCGAACACATTCTTTTTCGATTTCTGTTGTTTCAGCAAGCCCTCGGATGCTTAGACGACTATCTTCGCGGATTGCTTTACCGATTTTTTCAATGTTTTCGTCCGTTTTTTGACTTTGAAGACCGTCCGGGGCGCGAATCGCCTTCGGTCGTTTCACGTCCCTCTTTAAACCATTTAAACCATTCAAAACCTTGTGTGCGGGATAAACATGAATTCCCGTACACTTCTTTTTTAACATTGCATAAGATTCTGTAAAAGTTTTCCCCAGTTTAACAAGAAACTTGAGATTAACCCGTTGCTCCATCTGAACACTTAACATTTTTTCGGCGCGTCACTGGTGCCTAGACTAATTCAAACGACTGCTACAGTCAAACTGAGCGACTCAATGGCTTGTCCCGCGAGTTCAGGGTGGGGAAAGTGTCACCAGACACAGTTCTGTTCAAACTTGTCGCGACACACTCGCAGCGCGCTGGTAGCAGAATCAGTTCGGTTATTTAATAGCCACACCTCGTATATTTTATATTTTAATAGCCACACCTCGTATAAGTCATCCAACTAGCATCATTTTAAGAACATAAACTAATATGTTTCACTTCATATTAAGTTTCTTGAGACACGTTGTATACCAATTAAAGAAAATCCACGTCACCAGTTATTTAAAAATATATATTTTATTTTAGAGTATTAGCCCAGGTCTTGTTCGTACAGAAATGATCCCCAACACAGAATTTTTTAAGGAAGTGATAAAAGGAAAGCAAATTTTGGACCCTGAAGATATAGCTGACGGTATTGTCTACGTATTATCTACACCTCCCCACGTCCTGGTATGTAATTGCTGAAAAATATATTGTAAATTAAAGTTAGATTTTTTTCTAGGTTCAGGAACTTACTATAAGGCCCGTTGATGAGTCATCTTTCAGTTAGAATACCGATAAATAAAAATATCGCTTGTCCGGAAGAATAGTGACACATTTCGAAAATTAGAACTTGTCAAGAAACGCAATTAAAAGTCATTATAATCTTTCACTGAGCAATAGAGTGAAGTTTTGTTTTTTAAATTATATTATGCATAATATAATATAATTAATTAAATTAATTAGATTAGCAATAGAGTGAAGTTTTTTTTTTTAAATTATATTATGCATAATATAATATAATTAATTAAATTAATTAGAATTAAAAAAAAACTTCACTCTATTGCTCAGTGAAAGATTATAATGACTTTCAATTGCGTTCTTTGACAAATTCTAACTTTTGAGATGTGTGTGTCACTATTCTTCCGGACGAGCCATATGTGAAGCGCAATAACATCTAAAAATGGATGAGCAAATAAAGAAACCCCTACCGACTGCCAAAACTTTTAAACCGCACCAGATTTCATACCTTATCTGTTATCTAAGTTGTATTGAAAATTAATAGGCTTCTTTTTACACAATACATATTAACTCACAGAAAATCTTATGGACAGATAAAACATGATTTTGACGTCTGTGTAGATTAACGAGCTTAAAATGTATTATACTCATTAAAAAATTATTCGACTTTCTTATCTATTTTATTTTTAAGGTAGCAAGTAATCACATGCAGATATGTGTATTTAAAGATATAAGAAAACATGTATCCATAATAATTACATTTACTTTTCAAAGTAATACATACGAGTAGATACAGGGTGTCCCAAATTGCTTGATACAAGCTATACTCTATAACTCCTATACCTACTTATCAAACAATAAAAATATCGTAGTACAACCAAAGCTAAGTACCACCTTTTTTCTAATGACACCTAGTACAATTTTTTCTAACTTGTACATCTTTCTTTATTTTCTACTGAAAGTTTTGTTAAAATTCAAAACCAATCAATAAAAAGCTGAGAGATTTTAAATTATATTTTATGTTAAATAAATGTAATTTAAAAAAATAAAATTCACTTATTTTAAACTTAAGTTTAAAGGTGTTATCAAACTTTGTTTTCTGTACATATATTTATCACGTAGGGTTCTAGGTTCTAGATATTAATTTATTAAAACATCATTAGTTTCCTTGGAAATATAATTTACTTAAAAAAACTTCTGCCTAAGAAGTCACTACTTTCACATCAATTTTCTTCCATACTTAATAATCAGTCTAAATCACCAAAAACATTGGTTTGTATTTTTAAAAGTGTTAAATTTGGATATAACCTATAAAACCTTTTTGGTCTTTATGAACTATATGACTTTCATGACCTGACAGACACCTGTCATCTGTATCTTTGAGCCTTTATGACTAGTGTAATCTTAATGACCTTTATGTCATGTGTGACCTTTTTCACCAATATGACATTTATGACCAACATGATCTTCATAACCAATGTAACCTTTATCATCGATGTAACTTTTATGACCTGCAGGACCTTTATGACTAATACGAACTTTATGACTTTTATGACCTGTATTACCTTTATGACTTATATGGCTTTGATGATCTACGTCATATAGGTCATAATTAATGTACTGGAAATGGACATAGGAGTAAAAATGACTCTAGATGCTTATTAATGTGATATTTGAATTCCTCTACCTCAAAAACTTATAAATGATATATTAAAAATGTTTATTTTATTTTTTTAAATACTTACCCCCTTTCAACCACCTCAACCCTCCACCCTATTAACCTAAGACCCTTAACATTTGTATACTCTGTTATGTTGTCTATGTGCTTCAAAGGGTACCTCAGGATCAGTCGTCCGCACAAAGATTTCGAAATTATATACTTGGCACTAAACGAAAAGTTAAGACCTGGATCACAGCCACCTAACTTCCTCCGTCTCACCCCTACGGAAAATGCGTATTTCTGTTTTGGTTAAGAATTTTGTAAATCACCTGCTACTACATAGAGGCCTTCCAAAAAATAGGCTCCTGTAAAATTGACAGATAGTAATGGAGGTTGAATACAGCATAAAGCAGACGCTTATATATTTTTTTTAAATGCCACGTTTCGACATTTTATTGACGTGTTTTTCAAAGCTATTTAAATCAAAAACTTATATATGGGGCATTTCACGCCAACTAAGTGAGGTCAAAAAAAAATTCTGTTTGAAACATATCACAATCGATAGTACTTGCTAAAAAAATTAACCCCTAAAATTTTAGATTTTTTGAGCCGCAAGGACTCGTAAAAGTCACATCGACTCTAAAATTTCAATCTTTCTCAATAAAAAAAAAAGAAAAAAATTAAAAAAGAAGGTTGTGTCGATGTGTTTTTTGCGTAGAATACGATAAAAATATTTTCAAAATTATTGGGGGTAGTTTTCGCCCTTATTTTGAGGATTGAAAGTTTAAAATCGAAATTTCGAAAAGTATGACGGTTTTTTTTCAATTTTTTTAATCTCTTTTTTTTTTGTACTTTCGATTAATTTTTAATTCATACTGGGCGTCGACCAGGAACTTGCCCAAAAAACGGCCCAAAGGTGAAAAACGTGGTTTTAGCGTATTTTCTCATCCTGTGAGATAGTAAATGGCAAATGAATAATATATTCCAAGGTTTTTGGGGTCGCTGATTACGATTCTAACGTAGAAAATTTCCCGTAGAATACGACGGTATTTTTTAAATTTCAAAATTTAGCCATTTTTTAAAAGTTGACTGCCATACTGGATCCGCCATTTTGTTTTTTGAAAATCTGACATTAGATTCGTAATCAGCGACCCCAAAAACCTGGGAATATATTATTCACTTGCCATTTACTATCTCATAGGATGAGAACATACGCTAAAACTACGTTTTTTCATGTTTGGGCCGTTTTTTGGGCCAGTTCCTGGTCGACGCCCATTATGAATTAAAAATTAATCGAAAGTACAAAAAAAAAAAAAGAAAGAAATTTAAAAAAAAAATTGAAAAACAATCGTGTCATACTTTTCGAAATTTCGATTTTAAACTTTCAATCCTCAAAATAAGGGTGAAAACTACACCCAATAATTTTGAAAATATTTTTATCGTATTCTACGCAAAAAAAAACATCGAAAACCATTGCAACTTTCTTTTTAATTTTTTTTCATTTTCTTACCGAGAAAGATTGAAATTTTAGTCGAAACGAAAATGTGTATTTTCTCACCCTCACCATCCCTCTCCTTGTGGCTCAAAAAATCTAAAATTTTAGGGACGTTATTTTTTTAGCGAGTACTATCGATTGTGATATGTTTCAAAAATAATTTTTTTTTGACCTCACTTGGCGTGAAATGCCCCAAATAGAAAGAAAGTCGAACATCAAGTGCATGCTGATTTGCTTTTTTGATAGCCAGGAAATTGTCCACAAAGAGTTTGTGCCTACAGGCCAAACAATAAACCAACATTTTTACAGAGAGGTTCTTAAAAAAACTTGCTTGAACCTCTTGAAAAGGGCCATGCATGTGAAACCAAACATCAAGAACAACTGGATGTTGCATCACGACAATGCGCCTTGTCACACAGCCACTTCTGTAAACGGGTTTTTAGCCAGTAAAAACATTCCTCTGGCTCATCAGCCTCCTTATTCTCCTGACTTGAATCCTCGTGACGTTTTTGTCTTCCCGAGATTGAAAAATCACCTCAAGGTACGTCATTTTGGGACCATATAAAACGTTCAAACGACTGTAACCGACCAGCTGAAGGCATTTATTTTGAAGTAGACGATACTAAATTTTAATTCTATTCGAATAAAAAAAAAATAGATCAGTCTCATTACTTAATTTACACACATCGTATATCAATATATAATCCAAAGACGTTATCGTTACTAATGGATATGGAACTCCTGTAAAACATTGTTTTGAACTATTAAAAAATATTTTTTTCTCCGAGGTCCCATACCCACAAAATTTTGCATTTTACAAAAGTGTAAAATATTTTACATTTATTATTTAATTCAAAGACTACCCAGAATGTAACCTTTGAAGCTTTGTTACATTTTTTATATATCAATGTATTATTGAAAAAGTCGCAAACCGAACAAAAAACGAACAACCCACTGTTTTGCAATATTTAATTCAACAAGATTCTTGGCCTTTGCCGCTTTGTGCTCAGGGTGCGACGTCATCAAAGGTAACGATTATTATCGATACGTTTCATCTTACTAACATAAATCATCACCTTTGTCCTCTGGGCCAAATACCAGCGTTTAATTTAATGAAATTAAACATTTTTAATATACCGCCCTCTGCGCTACGGCCCTGGCAACGCCCCCTCCCCGCGGTGCGCGCGGAAATATGCTTTCTAAGCGCCGGAGATCGGGCTCTCTTATTTTGCGACGGCCTATTCATTTGCTACATCAAAAAGTTAAATAATTTCGTTAGATATCTTTATTTATTTCGCCCCAAGAGCGCCCCGTAATTCCTCTATCGTCGGGATAAATCTAATAAAACGCCGTTTATGAAGACGGGAATCAGGACCTACGCACAGCGTCAGGGCCGGAATCCACCTGCGAGGTGCTGCTGAATGCAGATTAGACTGGTGAACTGTATTTATATGGTACAAGAACTATAGCAAGATTTTTAATAAAAGAAACATGAAATTTTGACCGTTTTTATTAATAAACTAATTGTCAATAATTTATATTCGTGCAATTTTTAGGACCAATTTTGAACCACTGTAATTCAAAGAATAATTGATTTTGATGTGATTAGCAAAAATGGAATTGGACAGTTTATTCTCTTTCAAGTTATACTACTGAAAAGAGTATAGAGACCATTAAAAAATACGTGATATAACAACAAATAACTGGTGCAAATATCAAAATGTTTGTCAGTGACAGTGGTGTGGTGACATAGGGACTGCCTTCTGCTGTGCATACATAGGATTTGACGTGTTCCAGCGGGTCTGACAAGGTCAGCAACCGTTAGATGCCGTTCCGGCACCACACCGGAGTGGTGTGGTGCTAGGTCCGTTAAGCTCAAATGTAATAGGAAATAAACCCCATTCACTGTTATATATCATCAGAAATCACGAATCCATCCATTATGAAATTATGAAACACACACACACCAAATTGCTGCCACAAAACGAAATAAGCGCAACAACGGACCATGTGTGCAAAACAATTATTACTATATATCGCGCGGGAGTCGGATTTTGAGCAAATTAATACCAGCTTATCCGTATACATAGAGCTATGTTTATTAATTTTTGTAAGGTGGTAACTCTGACATAACCTTAATAAAAAATTAAAGATAATAACGTGCAAAAAGAACTCAAAATATATAATTAATTTTCTTCATAACATTACCGATAATTTGATGTTTTTTTAATCATCGCTCTACCTAGTTCTGTGACAGCTTTGTTAATGAAACAAGTTTCTGCTAACCATAATGAAGACCCTTTTTATGGACCAAGAATAGGGAAGTAAATCCTTTTGTACTATTGCACTTAATGTACCTAATTAAAGTTATCTAATACAACATTAGTTGATCCGCGCGTATTTTCATACGTTTTATACGTTCAACAACGAAGATGACACGTATTACGTGTGTAATAACCACGCTGCCTTGAGCTCGCCCGGACTTTATTTATATTGTAATATATAACTATAATTTTTTGTAAGTTCTGAAGAATGTTTCTACCAAGAAAATCCCATTTAACATGATTATCTTAACAGCTTGACGTACCACTTCAAGATTAATAGTTAACAGACGTCCAGATCAGGGATTCAGTAGAATAAAAATGTTTCGTCTTTAAACTCTTTGAACCAATCAAACGCTGTCACACGCTTTAGGTCACCCTTTGCTTTGCAAATGTTTTTCAATTCCCTCAACTGCAGTATGATTCAGTTGACATTTGTAAAGCAAAAGTTCACGATTTCCCGAGTTTTAGTTTCTCAATTTTAAAGTCTCAATTTCCGCAGCCTTCATGGACATTGTATACATGAAAATTGCTCTAGCCCCAGCAAGCTTTTTTAAATAATCGATTACTTTTCTCTTACCTTTCAGTATTTTTATAGTACTTAAATCTCTAAAGCTCTAGTTATCGTAAAAGCACAGTAGCTCTTACAATACACACACAAACTCCAAAAACACACTAAACGATAAAAACCGAACCAAAAATTATTTAAGGTAAAATAAACAGGTCATTTCTCATTAAACATGTCGCGGGAGACAGCTGATTATTGTATTTATTCATAATTTATTATATTGCATCGCAGTCGTCGCGTCATGAATCGTATTCTCTTCAAAGAAATATTTTTCTGGAACGACTACGGCCTGAGAGACAGACCGCGGCCGCTAAACAACGAGAAGGTGGAGGACGTGTCGGCGGAACTTAATAAAATCACAGTGTGCTTAGGCGGATGAATAGGAGTAACCCTAGTAACCCGATACTCGGAACAATCGACGGTCGGTCGACAGTCAAGGGGCGACTTGATTTTACAATTCCCAATTAGAAGGCGTACGGTAAACGATTAAGGGCCGTGCTATGTGAGTAATCCGGGGCATAATATTATTATTATTCGGTACGTTGGTCGGTGTGTAGCGGGGGAGCGCGCGTATCGGGTAAATACCGGCCCTTTATTACTTAATTATCGTCCCATTACTCCTATTTGATGTAAAAAATATAATTATCGCCGAGGATATTGTGCCGACTAGGTTTATTTTTATGGGGCAATTTAAGGGATGGGTAAGGAAAATAAATGCATAGTGGAGTGCTCGCGTTCGCTTTTATTGAGTTACGGCGCTTTTCTCCCATCGGAGAGGATATTTCGTTCCTGTGAGAACGCAACATTTTTGCCTGGCGATCTGGCAGTCTTAATCCAACCAACTTTCTTAAAATAGACGCCTAAAGAAACCACGGCATTTTCAATCAAACTTACAGTTTGATTACTAACATCCAAGTACTCGTATGTACAAAGTAATTCGCCATAAATGTCTCCCTCTTCTTGTTACTTGATTATTTCTGAACCAAATCCTCGTGTTATTCTGATTTCAGCAATGTAAGGCTGGACGCACATCGTTTAGTCAAGACAAGACAAGACCGCTTTAGACAAGCTTAGTCTTTTTTGGTTGTCGTTGATTTTTTTGTTATTATTGTTAGTATAGATTTGCCATTACATGTATGATCTAAATTCTCTTGTCTTGTTTTGTCTTGACTAACTGGTGTGCGCCCAGGATAAGGATTCATATACATATTTATCTCCTACAATTCTCCCACAATTCCTGACATTATCAAAAATATTCAGTCTATAGACTGAGCGCAAAAGATAAGTAGGCATTGAAGACAATAAGACATCATGCAAGTATCAATGTCAAATATGAGTAAAAATCTAGCTATAAAATCGCCTCCTAGAAGTCCTGACCACACGCCACTTGACTTTTCTTATGGCGCTATGTGCAAAATGTTATAAATATAGATTAGTCAAAAAATTATAGAAGTAATAATATCAATAAAAGCAATATTTTGGAAAATGTATTGAGACATTTTTAAAATTATCTAGAGGGTAGAGGTAAAACCATCGGTGACATAGAGGACTGCCCTCTAGGGTGCATAAATAGGACTCGACGTCTTCCAGCGGGTCTGATAAGGTCAACAACCGCTAGATGTCGTTCCTAGCGGCACACCGCTAACGGTAGATCCGTTAAGCTCAAGTGTAATAAGAATAAATTCCCGTTCACTGTTATACATCATCAGAAATCATACATCCGGATTTCGACCCTATTAGGTTTCATCAGTGTGATATATGTATCCCATGTATCTGGTGACGTAAAACAATTCAACACGAATTTCTAGAGGGCCGTTCGCTATATCACTACTGTATTCTCCAGGCGACAAAAGAAGCCCAAGCTCTAGTTCATTGTTATTCGTCGCCAGATATGTATATCAAGCTGATAAGACTTAATAAGGTCGAAATCCGCATATATAATTTCTGATGACATTTATCAGTGAACAGGAATTTATTCTCATAACGCTTGAGCTTAACGGACTTACCGTTAGTTAGTTAGTCCCTCTGGAACACGTCGAGGCCCCACACTAGAGGCCAGTTCCCTATGTCACCGCTGTCTCCAGACGAAAAAATAAGCCGAAGCTTTTGTTAAGGGGACATGACACATTCAAATTTTCAAAAAAACAAAAATTTTTTCTTGTTTAAAAGATATTGAAAAACACGTTTTTAATAATATAAACCTCAAATTCGGCTTCTAAAATATATAGCGAGCGTTTTAGGCACATCGCGTAAAGCCGTATTTTTGGTGATTATCGTACTTTCTCTTTGCCTCGTCTTTCTTATACAAACATATGCTCTGTATAATTCTATATCAATTTCCTTTATAAATTCATTTTGTTAGTAGAGGGAAACACTTTGGAAGGTGGTTTTATTGTTATTATGATTTAGTGAGTATTTATTTCATATAAGCCACGCAGTTATAGTTTATTCCAAACGCATATTTTGAATGAATCTTTAGTGTGTGTACGTTATTCATGTCCATTTTGAAAATGATGCAAGTTTTGGACATTACCATCGGCCAACATTCGTTGCAGCACGCGAAAGTTCGTGACGCTGCACGAATTAAGCAGGCGAATCGTCGGAGCACTGAGGCTTCAAAAGAGGCACGAACTGCACGTAGCGATGAAAAATTACATGCAGAGGAAGAATATGAGAAGGAGGAAGCAATTTTGTACGGTGCAGGCATTGCCGATTGAACATCAGTATCATTTTCTTGAAAAGTTATAGTCAAAAAACTTTAAACTCGTTTTTCTCGAAACCACGTTTTTCGAGTTGGCGGGCGTGATAACAAAAAATACTCCACCGATCTTTTCTGAAATTTTAATATGTTGTTGTACACATATTAATGAATGGAATGAAAGGACAGAAAGATCGCTATTATAGTTTTTGACTTTTGGCACGATTTTGGCCCCAAAAATTGGCCATTTTCGGAACAATGCTGATTAAAACCCCTTTTTTGTTTTTTTTTTCAGATGTTCCAGTGAGCCACATCACGCCCGCCGTGATTTTTTGCTGTTTTTTCAAAAACATTCTAGTGGTCATAAATCTCATAAAAAAATTTAAAACAAAATTTTTATACAATTTTTTCATGTCAAAATATATGTGTAAAGTTTCAAAATGATATCTTGATTTTTATTAAAATTGTACGCATTTTAAAACATTACAAAACAATTTTTTTGTAGGTGTCATGTTCTCTTAATTCATTTGTTTTAAAAATCACATATATGTCTTTATTATGAGGTACAGAATCCTCGGTCCAGAAATAACCAATTTACAGGGAGGGAGCATTTATGGTGACTCACCCTGTACATATGTCATACTGATGAGACCCAATTTAAGGTCACCTACCGATATTTTGGATTGGATTAATTTTGAGTTAGGAAAGAAAATCCAAACATTCCAAACGTTGAAGAGATGCAGAATTTTCCAAGGAAGCTGAATCCGGGATTTTTGTAGAAGGTGTTATTAAAAGGATTCCCAAAAAACTGACTCAATGAGGTCGAATTTTAATGCAGAATATCTCCATCCCAAATTAGTTGTCCCATTTGTCCTATTATTACCCACTTCCTACAAACAGGATGTAGTGAAAATGAAAAAACTGGATTTAAACAAACATATTTAACAATATAGTGTCAAATATTTCTTTTAGCATTTTTTTGAAAAGCATTTTATTAAAAAGTATAAAGATATGTTATAAAAGTGTTTTTTTGTCCCATCCCACTTCAGGTTTCGCCGGAAGTGACTATTACATTATTTCGTCAGTTTTTTGAGATATATTATGAGTTTGTTCGATGCCTCTCTCCTTCCCGAGTCCAGCGATATATAGTTTTGTTCATTCATATCTAAAAATTTCTGAGTTGTAATTTTTCTTTTGTCGCATTGTGTTATAATTAAAAAAAATCGTTAAATAGTTAAAAGAAATTATATTCCCGTTTCAAAGTATGTTTAGTTACTTTAATAATTGTAGTTACAAATACAAGTACCTACTGTTTTGTAAAATGCGAATACCATACTGCACACAAAAAAAACTGTTTTTAAAAACTTCTGTTTAAATACCTCAAAAATATTCAAACACTCACTTTCGTAAGCGGTTAAATACTTTTGAAAAGTATTTAAAAGTGTAATATTAAACATGCTGTAAGGTACATGCAAATGCCATATTATACATAAAAGAGTGCAATTTTTAAATACCCTTATTTAACTACTTTAAAAGTATTTATTTAAATACCTACTTTTGCAAGTGGTTAAATACTTTTGATAAGTATTTAAATAATGAAAGCACTATTTTTAAATACACATTCAAATGCTTTAGAAAAATTTTAAATACTAAATATTAATTTAAAATTTAAACATTAAAATCTTTGTAAGGTATTTATTTTCAATTAGAAATATAAATACTATTGGGACGTTTCATGTAAAACGGATCACGTGCACTCCCAAAATTTGTGCCAATGGATTTTGATGTTTGAGGTTTCAAAATGATCGTTAAGTTATGTACTTTCAAAAAACTGGTGTTTTTTAAAAAATTCAATATGGCGGATCCAATATGGCGCCTACAATGTCGGTTCTTGAAATAAAATTAATTAAAAAAGTGTAATAAAATGTTAATAGACTTTTATTAAAATTACCATTTAAAAAATACCACCTAAATAAACATTACATAGTTTTAGGCTCGCTAACTATGAATCCACCATCGAAAATACGAAATTTAAAATGGCGGATCCAACATGGCGGATCTACCTCCTTAAAAAAGCGATTTTATCGCACAAAATGATTTCGAACCAGTTTTTGATATTGGTATGGGGTTGTTGGGGTCTCTGACTCTTACTATATCATCGAAATTTCAAAATTCAAAACGGCGCCATCCAATATGACAGACGAAAACCCCTTCTAACCCATTTTTAGGCTGCAGTGTGAACCCAGCTTTTTCGAAACTACTAGAATGGGGGTTTTTCGTGTCTATGATTTCAGATGTACCGCCGAAATTGCAAAATCTAAAATGGCGGATCCGAGAAGGCAGACGGAACCAATATGGCGACATAGACACCTGTTCTAACCCCTTCTTCGGCTACATCATGAATTAAATTATAATAGTAGTAAATTAAAATTATTGATATGGACGTTTTTAAGATCTCTCATTAAAAACTTATCATGGGAATCCGTTTTTATGTCCAAGTTTGAGTACACTGTTGATATTTATACTCGAATTCGAGTATATAAACTCTACTACTACTAAGCGAAGTGTGGAAGCAAGTGTGGAAAGTGAAAGGAATATTGATACTACTGTTATTCTGATGCCGATAGGATATTAAAATAGAAAATCGTTTCTTATTATGTATCCGCCATTTTAGATTTTGCAATATCGGCCGTACATCTGAAATCAGAGACACGAAAAACCCTCATACCAGTAGTTCCCAATAAGCTAGACTCACACTGCAGCTTAAAAATGGGTGAAATTTCGATTATATAATAAGACTCAGAGACCCCAAAACCCATGCCAATATCAAAACTGATTCGAAATCTTTTTGTGCGATAAAACCTTTTTTTAGGAGTTAGAGCCGCCATTTTCAATTTCGTATTTTCGATGGTGGATTCATAGTTACCGATCCTAAAAACTATGTAATATATATTTCGGCGATATTTTTAAATGATTATTAACATTTTATTACACTTTTTAATCAACTTTATCTCGTGAACCGACATTGTAGGCGCCATATTGGATCCGCCATATTGAATTTTTTTAAAGGCCACCAGTTTCTTGAAAGTACATAACTTAACGAACATTTTGAGATCTCAAACATCAAAATCCATCGGCACAAATTTTGGGGAGTGCACGTGATCCGTTTGATATGAAACGTCCCAATAGTATTTATATTTGTAATTACATACACGGTGGAGACTTTAACTGGAATATATTCGCTAGTGGGGTGGTGAATGATTTTTCAAAAAAATTCCGAGACACGTCAACTTTTAAATGTATTTACCTACATTTTGCAAGTAATGTGAAAAATATAGCCCTTCAGGGGTGGCTGAAACCACCTTCGACATGATGTTTTCAAATGCAACCCTATGGCTTGTGACCCCTCATTGTAAAGCTGGTGGAAAGAGGAATCCAACGCATTGATCAAATTTTAATTTTTAGAATGTTTGTAGGGTTGCATACAATTAAAACAATTTAAAAATTAAATTTATTTTCAACGTAACAATTGTTCAAAATGTGCACCATTCACTTGTTGGCAGCATCCCAGTCTGTGGTAGGTTTCGTCCCTTACATTATGCAACATTTGCGGTGTTATTTTTCCGATTTCCTCATGTCGAGGGTGGTTTCAGCCACCCCTGAAGGGCTCTATTTTTCATATTACTTGCAAAATGTATGTAAATACATTTAAAAGTTGACGTGTCTCGGGAATTTTTTTAAAAATCATTCACCACCCCGAAAAATATTCCAGTTAAAGTCTCCACCGTGTATATAAAATAAATAGTACAAAGTATGTGAATAGGTACCATGATCACTATCACTATGATACGCTAATCACTAAAATACGAATAGGTATACCTAACTCACTACCCGAATGCCATAGGACTGCCATATGGATGGTCAGGAACAGTGGCGGTGCGTGATATTTCAGTTAGCCATATCTTGAAAACGACGCATGGGACCCACTTCACTTTTTTAGGTGATGACTATACACCTCTTATAGAAAGGATTTATAGTGAAAAAATCGTCAGCAAAGTTTGCGAAAAAATTTTCAAAAAAACACTGGAGCACTCCCTGGGTTCTCAGTAACGCTCTGTGGGATATTTGCAGTATATTTTTTTCATAATCTAGAAACAAATATAAGGAGACGTTTTTCGATTTGTTACAAAATATATTTTTTTCAAAAAGTTATGGTCATTTTAATTTTGGGACACAAAATGTTCCTATAAAATTAAAATTAAAATGGCCATAACTCTTTGAAAAAAAAAATATTTTGCAACAAATCGAAAAACGTCTCCTTATATTTGTTTCTAGATTATGAAAAAAATATACTGCAAATATCCCACAGAGCGTTACTGAGAACCCGAGGGAGTGCTCCAGTGTTTTTGAAATTTTTTTCGCAAACTTTGCTGACGATTTTTTCACTATAAATCCTTTCTATAAGAGGTGTATAGTCATCACCTAAAAAGTGAAGTGGGTCACATGCGTCGTTTTCAAGATATGGCTAACTGAAATATCACGCACCGCCACTGGTCAGGAATGACTGTAGAGTCAGACCATTATTTCGGAAATAATCTGTTATTGCAGTATTTTATTGTTCTGTTGTAGTAGTTGCTACAGTTCTTGAGGAGTAGTTTCCAAAAAGTAGGTATCCGGAAAGTTGAAGGTTATGACCAGTTTGAAATGAGAAATATGTCTGGATTGAGATAGTCACAGAATTCCAGACTAGGAGTGCCCAGAATCGACAAACTGAAGGTCACAGGATTCCAGAGTAGGAGTGACCAGGATCGACAAGCTGAAGGTCACACGATTCCTCTGGAGGAGTGACCAGGATCAACAACATAAAAGCTTGGATCGACATCTTCGAAAGCGCAATAAGGGAACGCACTATTGGGTAGAGTGTGGTGAATCTGGTCTCGGGAGTAGGTTTTCAGACTTACCAGACGAGACGAGTGCAACCCAGATTACTCAGATTTACGCAATAGTGTAGCAAAAAGGTTTCAGGTAACGCTAAGGACACTATTGCGTCGAGTGTGGTGATCCTTTTCTCGGTAGTAGGTTTCCTCACATGCGGCATTTCGTGAGAATATGTAAGAAATCCTTTGAACTGTTTATATTTTAAGTCAGCAGGAAAGAAAAAACCCGAATATCCCCATCCCATACCAAAGGTTGCAACCAGTCCATACCCCTTCACATTTATCATTTAGGCCTTTTGTTAAAACCCGAAAATGAAATAATCAGGTTTTTGTTATTTGTTATATGACGCCTTTACTAAATTCATTCTTTATGCGGTACTGAACACATAAACAAAATATGTATTAAAATCCCTTGATGAAATAGGTAATAAAAATATTTGGAGGATATTCACAGTATTTAATGTTATTGAATATTGAAAAATACTTGGATAAAAAAGGGCTGTTTTTAAATATCTTCATTTAAATACTTTTGTATGTAAATATTAACTACTTTGTAAGATTTTACAATTATAGATAGGTACGTAGTAATTATGTAAATACAATGCTCGATATTGACAATATTTAAGGCTGCTAAATACTGAAAAGCATTAAAAAAAAAGGAAGTATTTATAGAAATACTACCCAGCTTTGTTCCGGTAGCACCCGGTAACGAGACATCCGCCTAGCGGCTACTTCTATTAGCACCTTTATCTTTTGTTTTGCATGTCTTTGTGAGGGAAGAGCCCTCGAGCTGTCCTCCAAGCGATAAGGTCGAGACGTTGAAGAGAGAGGAGGATGCCCAAGTAGGAAGCCGGCGGCCCTTCAACTAAGTGACATCTTTTTTAGTTTTTCTCCCTTAAATTGCGCGCGGCTGTCAGGGGTTGGATGTGAACAGGCCGTCGGTTTTTAAGTCTGTCAGTCGTCTACCTCCCGCTCTCCCCTCGCGGGGTCCAGACGGCCTTATCGGGGTAGATGGTCGGGGAGGCTCAAGTAGAGAATCCGCGCTAAAATACTAATTACCTCTAAATCCCGCAACACAGGCACGTATTAGGGGTTGACGGGGGGAGTTAGCGTGGGTACGATAACGGAGGTGTCTCCGAGACACGGTGTTAGAGTCGTTGGTTAACTGCATTGTTAATTCACCGACAACTAGCGATGACATAAAATATACAGAGTGAATTTTTAGTGCGTATTTGGTCTATAAAATCATAGTTTCATAAAAAAAAATGCTCAATTTAATATATGGGATTGATTGCACCCTTTTTGCCACCTTTTGAAAATATTGCCGAATCTACAAGGTGTTCATATACTTCAGGGCAACTTCCTCATTTTATACGGGACACCGTATATATTTTTACACATTTGGAAAGAGCATACGATTTTTAGTCTGTAGTTTTAGTCATAAGTAAAACTGGACATTTGACTGATTTTTATGTACGAGGTAAGCTTACACATAAACTGAAATTGTATTTTTACGACCATATAAACCGAAACAAACTAATCCAAATATAATGGAAGCATAATACTTGGCTTCTATTAAATTTTAGTTATTTTCTTTCGGTTTATAAGGTCGCAATAACAAAATTATAGTTTATACATATGTGAGCAAACCTCGTACATAAAGATCAGTCAAATGCCCAGCTTTAATCATTCACTTTTGTCATGGCGAAAGAACATAAGGTGCTCGATACTATAAAATTTAAATAAAATCGAAAAAATGCCATACAAAGTATTCAATTGATTAATTACACAGGCCCACAAAAAAATATATATATTTTTTTTGACTATGGATAGCAACATAGTTTTTCCTTGTATTTTTTTGACGCTGAATCCAAATCCGGTGGATTCAAAGGTCATTTCAAATCGCGAAATAAAGGCTTAAAAGAGAATAAACCCATATATCTTTATGTTTCTGGGATCGCTGAATTAGAATCTGATGTTATTCTTACCATATCACGTGACTTCGAAGGGCACTCCAAGGTTAAATCACAAATACACGTATTAATGAGGCAATAGTTTGTGACTTTATGTTTTTAAGTTGCTGAATCCAAATCTGAAACCCATAATAGAAGACCGTCTCATGTCACCATCACCGCCATAAATGGTCTCATTTTCATCATGTACCTTAGGCTGTATTAGGGAAATGTGATTAAGGATTTTCGGTTTCGTGAATGTATTTCTATTATTTTTTAAGGTAAAAGATATCTAAGTCCGTGTATCCTGTACATTAGATGAGTTGATACAAATTCTCGTAGCCACCTTACTGAATATCGTCTAACTACATAGTAATCATCTTACTGAAAATCAGTAAGATGATCACGAGTGAATCATTGAATAAACGTGTTTAGACTCCTTCAACCAGACACACATTTTTGCGTGTGTGGGCTGATGCACGCGTGTGTATAAAAACGTGTATGCGTGAGTATGTACTTGTGTGCGTATGTAAGTGCATGTGTGCGTGACTGTGTGCATCTGCGTGCATATAGAATGCCTGCTGCCCCAGAGGATGCTGGAGATGGTGACCACTGCCGCTAAATGGACACCGGATTTGGATTCAGCGACCCCAGAAACATAAAGATATATGGGTTTATTCTCTTTTAAGCTTTTATTTCGCGATTTGACCTTGAAATGACCTTGATCCTGACGTGCTACTGTTAAGCGGACACCGGATTTCGATTCAGCGACCCCAGAAACATAAAGATATATGAGTTTATTCTCTTTTAATTTTTTTTATTTATTTCTCGATTTGACCTTGAAATGACCTTGATCCTGACGTGCTACAGTTAAACGGACACCGGATTTGGATTCACCGTCAAAAAATACAGAGAAAAACTATGTTCTTATCCATAGTCAAAGAACAAAAATATTTTTTGTAGGCCTGTGTTATGATACAACATTATGATACCTGACTTATTTGCCAAATTCTCGAGATAACTTGTTTAGTTTATATGAAACACCATGTATTTTTTCAGTCCAAGTTGTCAGACTATCAATTCTCTTCTTTCACATATTAACATTATGGGGGGTTAAAGCTCTTGTGTTTTAAAATTGGGGACTTTTTACAACGTTTCTAATATAAAGAGACATCCAAAACACGTCATTAACTCACTATGAACGAGAGAGATAGAAATAGCGGTCATGTCTAAACTCGAAACGAAACTTTGTTGTTGTCAAACTTTTGACAGTGGCTGTCAGAATTGTAAAATAAATAATGCAATTCTTATTCAACGAAGAACACAGGGGTGTTTCGCTTGAAATTTTATTTTAAAAATAGCAATAGAATCAATGGAAACTGAATATATTCGATGAGAGCTACATATGAGGTTATTCATTTCGACAATTTTAGCCGGTCAGTAAAACGTTTTCTACATTTGTACCGGCAGACTGGAAGCGTCAATCGCAAACAAGGGAGTGGCAGATCCAAAGTAAGGACAGTAGAAAACGTTGAAATGGTTAGGCAAGTGATAACGGACAGTCCAAGAACATCAATTAGCCATCTGAGCCAATAAATGCATTTGCTCTATACAACGTGTCAATGGAATTTGAAAGATAATTTGGAGCTCCATCCATATCGTCTGCAACCCACACAGGAAGTTCTCAGAGCGGACGAACCTCTAAGCCTACAGTTCTGATTATGGTTTATTAACCATTTTTATTACAATAAAACATTAATATCTCAAAACATGAGACTTTGGAGTGCAAAAAATTGGAGTGTGGGCAGCTGTGAGCAGAAGGAGGACTTGTTGGATCTATTTTTTTAACAGAACACTGAATGCGGAAAGGTACCATTTAGAAATCTTCTAAACGGTAAGAAACATTTTGTAAAAATATTGCATGGTGCCGAACTGCAACAAAGTTATATTCAAAACAAGATGGAGCTCGCCCGCATACTACTAGGGAAACAATTAATTATATAGACGATTTTAAATTTTTGAAACTCCCCCATGGCAATATGGAAGACCTTCAGCAACGCATCATCATCATAGCATAGTATAAAACAAAGTCGCTTCCCGCTGTATGTCTGTCCCTATGTATGCTTAGATCTTTAAAACTATGCAACGGATTTTGATGCGTTTTTTTTTAATAGATAGAGTGATTCAAGGGGAAGGTTTATATGTATAATACATGCATAATATAGTAGAGAAACACTGATAATTTTAGAGGTTTCTAATGTGATGTCGTAAACCGTGCGAAGCCGGGGCGGGTCGCTAATTGTCACTAAAATTGAAAAAATTAATGGAACACCGTGGACACTGCAGCACTTTATTGACACAGGTTAAATAAGAGCTGAAATATGGAGACATCCAAAAAAAACGTCATCAAAGTCGGCCGAGAAAAAAAAGACGTATTTCTAGTCTTGATCGAATTTATAACCTTATTTACTTGTCAAGACTGTCACATCATATGACAGCCATTGTTTATTTTACAAATTGTGACAGTCACTTGTCAAAAAGTTTGACATAACCGAAAAGATTAGACATGACCGCTATTTCCATCTCTCTCGTTCATAGCCAGAGTTGATGACGTTTTTTTTTTATGTCTATATGTATGTATGTCTCTATAAAATAATGTCTTATTTTTTCGAAAATATGGTTTCTTTTTGAGATGAAGTTTTTTATTTCTGTTTTTTATATACCCGGTAAAAGTACCCATCACAAAATATGACAGCCTTGACAATTCAATGAGGTTAGAGAACCTTGACAATTTAATAGATTAGAGAAGTTTTAGGTTATAATTTAAGATTAAGAATAGAAATACGTTTTTGTTTTGCTCGGCCAACTTTGATGACGTTTTTTTTTTGATGTCTCATTACTATACTACTATTACATAAATATTCTAAGATGCAAACAAATACACAATTTTTTATGTATTCAGAATGTTGCAGAGAGCGCTCTCTACTATTTACGCCCTCTAAAATGATGACAAATTAAAATTCCTCTCCGCAAGACCCAACTCCCAATCACCAAATCGTGTAAAACAATTTATTATATATTATTTAGTTATATATTTATTATAAGTTATTTATGGAATTCTAAAACAAAATTATAACTTGCCAATAACTTTTGGGCTGAGGTAAGTTTTGTTAAATCGTAATGTTTTTTACCCAAAGAATCTGTATTTTCACTGTGACCCCTTAATAATGGGACACCCTGTATCCATATGTAGATATTCACAAAATAATAAATGTCAACTATTAATATACAAACGTCATTTATTTAACTTGTTACATATTATTGCATATTTGAAGTTGTCACAAATTTTTGAGTATAGCTGTATATCAAATAGGTATGTGAGGTATTGAGGAAAATATTTTTTATCGCTTTCCACAAAGAAAGTTATACAAAGAGGAGCCATTTAATGAAAAATGAAAAAAAAACGCTGTTTATTACATTTGATAACTCTATATTAATATACAGTCATCACTGAATAACTAACAACACATTATTATTATAGCCTAGTTACAGCATACAGTAAAACCATTTTTTACTTACTTAAAAACAACTATTTTAATTTTAATATAGTAAAAAACTCCTCGTACATTCCAAGAAAACAAAGCATTCACAACATTCATAAAATAGATGAAAAAGTGACTAAAACATACACTTAGATATGGCACTATGTAGATTCAACAATAAAGGTCAAAATTTAGAAAATCAATCCATACATTTATCCGATTCCAGAGAAAAATCGATTAGTTTTCCTCAAGGGTCTATTCCAGGATGTCAGAAGGTTCTGTTTTCGGTAAATGATTTACCTAATTTAATTTTTAAAGGCCTCTGCACCAGGGAAGTATAAATAATAATTAGGTCCCGGAAATGTGTACTGCAAAGGAGCATCTTCGCAATTTTGATTTTGATAAACTGTTGAAGGTTAAATAAATATGTGACAAAATAATTGTCTCTTGCACCTAAAAAAATACGATATTATATTTTTAAAAAGTACCCTTTTTGGCATAAGCCTCAGATATAATACAAATAATTTAAAAATAATCATCCGTGGGACTTGTACTATAAAATTTTCTAGAGTATGCTGCTGGAGAATTGTCGCACATGGTACAAAATCCAAACCAACGTCTCTGATAGGCAAATATTAGGAACATGATTGCTGGGATAGCTATCAAAACTCCTGAAAATAATAAAAATAAATAAAACATTAAAAAATATCAGATAGAAACAAACATTTTTTGAGATAACCGCATATCATATATTTTACTTAAAAAAAGGACTAAGCTTTACGAGACTAGTTAAAGACTAGTTTAAGTAAATAAAAAATAAGAGAAAAGGGAGTGGAACTGAAAACCATACGATGTAAGAAATGCTGTCTACCTGCTAGAACACCAACAAGCATCACAGCATCGTTCTCAGGTCGTGCACCGTAGATATCCAAACACCTCATATGGCTCTGTTTCTCGTACAACTCGTAAAACGTATACTTAGCCATTTCGATTGGAGCAGCACACCTAAAAATGTACGTACATGCATAATTTACCAAAATTAAAAGAGGACTATACTCACTGAAGTTCTTTGGCCATGTCCTCGTTGATCTTCAAATATATGGGCATGAGGTCGTCGATCAACCACTGGTTCTCGCACTCGCAGGTCCAGGGATTGGCCCTGATATCCAGTTCTGTCAGGGCATCCCAGCGGGCCACGATATCGCTGTCAAGGTACGCCAACTTATTGTTGCCAATATACAACTGGAATATACGTATGTGGATTTTAAAACACACTTCTGATATTGATAAGTGAACGTAGCATTTATTTACGTTATAAAAAAAACTAGGGGCATAAATGGACCCCCGTGGATGAAACCAATGAAGACTAGGTAATAGGCATACAGGGTTTGTCCGGAAAGTAATGTCAGTGAGCTTTGAAAAATGGTTTTTATTGTTTATATGTGTACAAATCTTTAGAAACTTTCAAAATACATTCCTCCTGCGTCCACACATCGGTTCCAGCGGGTCTTCCACGCATCAAAAGCCGCACGATAGTCGTTTTCCGGAATCGCCTTTAAAGCGTCGCGTCGGTGCAAGCCTTCTGAATGTTTTTCACCGACCCAAAATGTTATTCTTTCATTGGGGTTTTGAGGCGCGGAAACAGAAAAAAGTCTGGGGGGGGGGGGCACATCGGGGCTGTAGGGAGGCTGGGGAACAACGGTGATGCCTGCCTTGACGAGGTAATCGGCCACGAGGAAGCAGGTGTGCGAAGGCGCATTGTCGTGGTGAAGCGTCCAGGATTTTGAGATGACTGGGCGGACGCGATTCACCCTGCGTTTCAGTCGCTTCAGCACCTCGACGTAAAACTGCGGAACGAACTCATGATGGACCAATCCCCGGCAAACAAAAAAGACAATCAGCATTGTCTTGATCTTTGACCTGGACATCCTGGCCTTCTTGGGGCGAGGAGAGTTCCGCACTTTGCCTCTTCGTCTCCGTATCGTATTCAAAGACAAAACTTTCGTCCCCGGTAATGACGTCATCAAGGAAAGCGGGGTTGTCTTCGCAGGTGGCCAAAAGTTCTTGGCAGGTTTCGACGCGCCTCGCTTTTTGATCGTCCGTTAGCACTTTTGGCACGAGCTTCGCGCACACCTTCCTCATTCCTAAAGGCTCCGACACAATTTCGTGAACAATGGTTTTCGTAATGTCTAATGTTTCGGAAATTAAACGGACACTTAGACGACGGTCAGTGTTCAAGAAGTCACGCACACGTTTCACATTGTCGTCGGAACTGGAGGTTGATGGCCGTCCAGCGCGGTTCTCGTCGTTGACATCGACCCGACCTTCTGCGAAGGCCTTGTGCCACCGGAAAATTTGCCTGTCTGAAAGACAATCGACGCCGAAAGCCTTCTTCAACATTGGAATGGTTTCCGCAGCACCAGTTTCACACAAAACTTGATCGCCATCCGTTGCTCAAGCGAACGTTGCATTTTTTCTTGCACCGGGTCACTGTAACGACTCTCAAAGAACGACCGCTACAACGACCGGTAGCCAACTGACGCTTGTTGGATCTTGTTGCCAGATCCCCCCACCACATTCCAGCACGTAAAGCGCGGGCTGGCGCGTACAGTCTCGAGAAAAAAATTCACTGACATTACTTTCCGAACAAACCCTGTATAAATAGAATTTATACAATATTTGTACGTGATTACCTTCTTGATTGGCGGCCAAATCACACCTCCAGTATGGTTCCTCATCGTGGCGACTGCTAGGGGATCTATTTCTACTAAATCGATGTTATCGCAGACGTATAACTCTTCTAAGTTTGAAAAGCCGCTCAGCGAGTGTTTCTTCAAGTAATTCAGCTTCTGGTTGCGACACAAGTGCAGTACCTTGACAGTGGGCATGTCTGGGAAGCCACTGAAAATATAATAGCATTTATTGTTCCGTGTGTCTCAGTACCCACTGCATTACAATTGTTTTTATGTGTGGTTGAAATGTATTGTATATACTTTTATTTTCTATTGTAATAATTGGTCAAGGTCAAGAAATTGCATCGGTGGTACTCACTTGTTTTCGGTGAGGTTCACAAAACCGGTATTGTTCATATACAACTCTTTCAGGTTATGGACCTGCTTGAACGTAGCTGGAATTTCTTCGATTGGGTTGCCGGACAAATCCAAAATTTCTAGATACTTGGGCGTATGCAACATATTATCGGGTAGGGTACTGATTTGGGTGTATTGCAGATATAATTCCTATAAATATATTGGCGCACTCAGTTACACAGAACGGAAGGGTATAAACATCATAATCGGTCCAAATATATAACATCCATCTTTGCAAATGAAGCTCTTACAATCCGTTAGTTATTTATGTAACCAGAGAGTACGGATTAAAAAAATACTGACCTTTAAATAAGCTAAACTATCTATGGCAGCCAGTGTGTGTTGGTCAATGGTTACTATGGGATTGTTGCTAAGATCCAGTATTTCTATGTCGGTCGTATGCTCAAAAATATCCTGATTCAGAGTGTGAAGCTTATTGCGATCCAACCTCAGCTCTTTCAGGTTTCTCAGAGGCAAAAATCTTGTTTCCAAATATACACCCTAGAAAAAAAAAACCTAATTGATATAATATATCTTCAGTTCCAATGTCATCAATAACACAGGCCCACAAAAAAATATATTTTTTTTGACTATGGATAAGAACATTGTTTTTCTCTGTATTTTTTGACGCTGAATACAAATCCGGTGTCCGTTTATCCGCAGCACATCAGGATCAAGGTCATTTCATGGTCAAATCGCGAAATAAAGGCTTAAAACAGAATAAACCCATATATCTTTATGTTTCTGGGATCGCTGAATTAGAATCTGATGTTATTCTTACTATATCACGTGACTTCGAAGGGCACTACAAGGATAAATCACTAAAAAACTTATTAATGAAGCAAAAATTTGTGTCTATGTTTTTAAAGTTGCTGAATCCAAATATGAAAAACCCATGATAGAAGACCGTAAATGGTCTCATTTTCAACATGTACCTTAGGCTATATTAGGGAAATGTTGTTAAGGATTTTCGGTTTCGTGAATGTATTGCTATTATTTGTTAAGGTAAAAGATATATATAAATAAAACATATAAATAAAAGATATACAGGGGTTTGTCCGGAAAGTAATGTCAGTGAATTTTTTTCCGAGACTGTACGCGCCAGCCCGCGCTTTACGTGCTGGGATTGTGGTGGGGGGATCTGGCAACAAGATCCAACAAGCGTCAGTTGGCTGCCGGTCGTTGTAGCGGTCGCATCACTCGTTCTTTGAGAGTCGTTACAGTGACCCAGTGCAAGAAAAAATGCAACGTTCGCTTGAGCAACGGATGGCGATCAAGTTTTGTGTCAAACTGGAGAAGAGTGCTGCAGAAACCATTCCAATGTTGAAGAAGGCTTTCGACGTCGATTTTCTTTCGGACAGGCAAATTTTCCGGTGGCACAAGGCCTTCGCAGAAGGTCGGAAAGATGTCAACGACGAGAACCGCGCTGGACGGCCATCAACCTCCAGTTCCGACGACAATGTGAAACGTGTGCGTGACTTGTTGAACACTGACCGTCGTCTAAGTGTCCGTTTAATTTCCGAAACATTAGACATTACGAAAACCATTGTTCACGAAATTGTGTCGGAGTCTTTAGGAATGAGGAAGGTGTGCGCGAAGCTCGTGCCAAAAGTGCTAACGGACGATCAAAAAGCGAGACGCGTCGAAACCTGCCAAGAACTTTTGGACACCTGCGAAGACAACCCCGCTTTCCTTGATGACGTCATTACCGGGGACGAAAGTTGGGTCTTTGAATACGATCCGGAGACAAAGAGGCAAAGTGCGGAACTCCCCTCGCCCCAAGAAGGCCCGGATGTCCAGGTCAAAGATCAAGACAATGCTGATTGTCTTTTTTGATTGGCGGGGATTGGTCCATCATGAGTTCCTTCCGCAGGGGACAACCGTAACCGGAAAGTTTTACGTCGAGGTGCTGAATCGGCTGAAACGCAGGGTTAATCGCGTCCGCCCAGACATCTCAAAATCCTGGAAGCTTCACCACGACAATGCGCCTTCGCACACCTGCTTCCTCGTGGCCGATTACTCGTCAAGGCATGCATCACAGTTGTTCACCAGCCTCCCTACAGCCCCGAAGTGCCCCCCCCCAGACTTTTTTCTGTTTCCGCGCCTCAAAACCCCAATGAAAAGACAGCATTTTGGGTCGGTGAAAAACATTCAGAAGGCTTGCACCGACGCTTTAAAGGCGATTCCGGAAAACGACTACCGTGCGGCTTTTGATGCGTGGAAGACCCGCTGAAACCGATGTGTGGACGCAGGAGGAATGTATTTTGAAAGTTTCTAAAGATTTGTACACATAGAACCAATAAAAACCATTTTTCAAAGCTCACTGACATTACTTTTCGGACAAACCCTGTATAAGTCCGTGTATCCTGTACATTAGATGAGTTGATACCAATTTTCGTAGCCACCTTACTGAATATCGTCTAACTACATAATAATCATCTTACTGAAAGTCAGTGAGTGAATCATTGAATAAACGTGTTTAGACTCCTTCAACCAGACATACACTTTTGCGTGTGTGCGCTGATTCACGCGTGTGTATAAAAGCGTGTATGCGTAAGTGTGTACTTGTGTGCGTATTTAAGTGCATGTATGCGTGACTGTGTGCATATGCGTGCATATAGAATGCCTGCTGCCCCAGAGGATGCTGGAGATGTGACTACTGCAACTAAACGGACACCGGATTTGGATTCAGCGACCCCAGAAACATTAAGATATATAAGTTTACTCTCTTTTAATTTTTTTATTTATTTCGCGATTTGACCTTGAAATGACCTTGATCCTGACGTGTTACAGTTAAACGGACACCGGATTTGGATTCAGCCTCAAAAAAATACAGAGAAAAACAGTGTTCTTATCCATAGTCAAAAAAAATATTTTTTGTGGGCCTGTGTAATTTTTCGAAATGAAAAATCAGCAGAAAAACTAATCGCATGTCCCACGATAAACCTTGATTTTAGTAGTGACACTTCGTAACATTTTAAAGGTTGGCCTTCCAAATGCTTCAAATACCTTTAATAAACTCCGCACGTTTAATTCCCTATTTCCTCATATCACAACCCTTTTTTACCTTCAATGCGTCAGGATGAATTATCTCCAGATCATTAGAGCTCAAGATGAGCGTCCTCATGTTCTGCAAATTCTGAAAGACGCTGTCGGCGATGCCATAGATGGCGTTGTTGGCCAGGTTGAGATATGTCAGATTCGACGAGGGGAAAATATAGGTGAGATTGATGAACTTGTTGTTTTGGAACGTCAAGGAGGAGTAGGCGTACGACTCATTAGTATCGTTGTTCTTCCAGAAGTAGAGGTCGTAGATGTTGTACTGGATGTTAGTAGTGCAGGTTACATCGGCTTCTACCGAGTTGTTGGTAAAGTGGCACTTACATATCTTACAGAAGGGCAATTGGCTATCAGCCAAGACGACGCCAACCAGGACAGACGACAGGAGGATTAGCGTATTCATTCTCTGAAATCATAGGTACCAAATGTAGGTGTTATTTAATTATTTAACCAGTAAATTAACGCCAGTAATCACTGGTGGAACTTGACATAATATATTATTATTAGTCGCCGGAAAGTGTGCTACAACCCAGGGTCGGCACTACTCTATTATGTACGAGTGTATTTCTTGCCCGTGCATACATACGCCACTGACCGTGCCTAGTAACGCGCGCTGGAACGCTCGTTAGTTTAGTCATATAGCGTAGTGAGCATTCAATTGTTCGAATTAGTGGCAGCGCGACGCATCACGGACGAACAGTAGAACACCGAGTTTTGTCATGAATGATGAATTAATAAACGTGTGTACATACGTATTTTGCCACCGTATACTATATTACGTATCTACCATCTGTAAATAGGCTGAACCAGATGATTGAAAATTACCAGAATTTACAATAGACGGGTCACATATTTTATGTATCCTTTCAATCGTCGATATGTATTTCGTAGACGCCGAGACTGTGAAAGACATTTAGATTCGAATATATGTACATCTACAAAATATGACTGATACTGTTACAAAAGAGGAATTTTGGTTTGATTTGTGCATAATGTTTTGCGCATGTAGCCTTTCGTGGAACGTTGTCGACAATATTCACTTTAGACGTTTTTTTGCCAAATATGTATCCGATTTTTCTTTGCCAACTAGCGATACATTGCGTAAAACATATTTACAAAAGACATATTGATGTGTCATGCGAAATATCAGATATGATAAGACATGCGCAATAAATTTCTGTTACTGACAGTGGACGAAACAACAGATTTTTGTGTTAAAAAGGTCGTTAATGTTCTGATACGAATTTTAAGTGTTTCAGATATTTCGCCCCCGATATTGATAGCTAGTAAACGGGTTTATCAAACAACGGCTAAAAGTGTAGAAATAGTAGTAGTACGTGCATTGTCCTCTGTAGATGTAAAAAACAATAATGTACAATGTTAGTGACAACAAACAACTGTTAGTGATACAAACAACTGTGTGAAGTTTACGAAAATAATGTGCGTGGTGTGTCGTCCTCTGACCATGAACTATTTTGAATTTACACCTTTAACTTCAGTAAAAAACTACTGATTGTGGCAACATACGCTCAAGCATAATTCAAATGGAGCATACTATTTTAGAAGCAGATTTAGACCTAATTAAATAAAGAAAAAACCTCCAGCAAAAATGGACCATCTATAGAAACTAAATTTGAAAGATCAATCTTGATTTAATGTCAATTAGTTGAGGAGTAGACAGAGACTAAAAGAAGGTGAATTTAGAAATGCAACTGAAATTTTCAATATGCAAATTTGCACCTACGCAATAGGCAGAGTTTCTCATTGATCTCTACCAAAATGTGTCCAAATTACGTATTTCCCACAAAAATATTTCTGATCCATACCAAGAAAACATAAATGGATCTTAACGCATACTAAGAATTAAGGTGAATAATTATTGTTTGTTGATGCGATTAAATAAATAAAAGTATTAGCTATCTGTATCTTATCTTTTTTCACAATGGCAAAGAATCTTTATATAGGTGTCGACAAAAACGAAACCAGCAAAAATCGTCTTTGTCCACAATTAAAATTTATACCAAATATCAAGACTCCCTATAACTATTAAACAAATGCCTATCATTTCCAATAGAGACTATCAAGACGACATGAAAAACAAATGGGTTTGGCGTGACTTACTTGATTAATATATAGAGACATCCAAAAAAACGTCATCAAAGTTGGCCGAGAAAAAAAGACGTATTTCTATTCTCAATCGAATTTATAACCTTATTTACTTGTCAAAACTGTCACTTCATATGATAGCCATTGTTTATTTTATAAATTGTGACAGCTACTTGTCAAAAGTTTCACATAACCGAAAAGCTTAGACATGACCGCTATTTCCATCTCTCTCGTTCATAGCCAGAGTTTTTTTTTGGATGTCTATACAAACGACGATAGAAGCAGGAACAAATATTTGTGTCCTTATTTTTATATTAAGAGATAACGTTTTTTTCGTTAGCGGTTAGAGGAAACATGACTTAAACCGGGAAAAAAATTCACAACATATTGGAATAACTTATTTAACATAACAACTAAAACCTATTGGAAACAGACACATTAATTTTGTACTTACTAACTTACGTCTCTTCAATATTCCAGAACAAAAATATTAACACACATACATAATTTTAAACAGTCCAAACGATTTCTACGACGAAATAATAACACTAATTAGGCACACTAATGAACGCTTCAGTTCGACTGCGTATTCTGACTAATGCGTAATCTTATCTCTGAACAAATATTGGGAAAATAATATTTCATCCACCTATCTGATAAGGATATTTATTACACAGGTACATACACGGGTACGTTGCGTCTCAAACGACAAATGTTCATATTTTATAAACGATACAGAACGATGTAATATATGTATGTACTTGTATGTGTAACCTTACCTGTGTATTCTGTTTTCATCGGTGTTGCAAAATAATTATCGGCAATTTCTTCGTCCTTTGTCAGTAACATTCGCTAATTATTTGCACGTCGTCAACTACATTGTTGGAAACAGTATTGTACTTTTAGAAATCGATAATAAATAGAAAGGAAATAGCGAAAATCGTTTATACAGGGTAATTCAAAAAATATGGGACCAAAAATTAGTGATAGAATACATCAAAACAAACTACATCTGAATAAACTACATGAAACATAAACCGACCCATATTTTTTTGTTTTACCCTTGGGTTGTTCTTGCAGAACTACGGCCCTTCAAAAATGGGCTGTGCAAACAAGTTTTTTCAAATGTTTTAATTATATTCAAATATTTCAATATATTCAAAACCATTGACTCGCTATGACTCAAATTGGATATAGAAACACAATAAACTGACACAAACAACATCGTGAGATCTAAATTTTATTATCACATAGAGGACGCTAATGGCAAATATGTTACTTCTCATTATTTTTTTCCATGGAGAAATTTCAATACGAACTCGTTAGTGTGATCAATTTAATTCTCTACAGAAAAAGGTATACTTGTTCGAAGCGAAAAATGTATCATTTTCGATAAAAACGCAAAAAACTGATGTGATTTTCGCATATTCACATCAAATTAAAAAAAAATCATGTTGGCCGGGAGAATTGCCACTATACATTCATTTTTATTCAAAGAATGTGTACGAGTTATTAATAAGTTCGGGGAAGTATGCTGTCACGCAGAGCCGGCACTATACAATTCTGTGATAATTATAAACCTATGATAAACATAAACCGTATGTTAAGCGTATATTTCTTGCCCCTGTATACCCACGCCACTGTCCGTGCGTGGAATGTTATCCCGAACGAAGTCTTTGCGGGAACCCAGGACGCCGTAATACACTTTCTCCGTAAGACGACGAGCTATTCCCGTGATGTCGAATAGGCATTGAAAACAATTTTTTTGTAGCGAGTTAGTCACTCGTGAATTCATGTACTGTATTTACATATTACCTGATTTTGTGTGGATTTTTGCAATAATGGCACAGTCGTTACCATTTATGAATAGACTTAAAAAAGATTGTTGAAAATTATAAGGACTTGTAATTACGTCTCGTGTAATTTTACACTCTCGTGATTACCGAGAGTGTAAAAGGCATTTAGATTCGAGTAAAGTTAACATTAATTTTCTGGGGATAATACCAGGACACAAAAAAGTAGAAATTATAGTAGAATACACCACCATATCTACATATTTTTTTGATCGCTCAATCTGAATACAAGATTAAGTCCCATCATGTCACAGTTCATCCCTAACCTCTAAAAATTGTCTACATTGTCAATTTTACCATTTATAAAATTATATCGTGGCATATTACCTTATCCAAATTAAAGTTAAATTAGCAAACTAGTAGATTTTTTACGCTGATGAGATAAATGAAAAAATAATTGAAACGATGATGAAAATGTAATGATAACTTTTTAGCTAGGATGAAGAATAACGGAACTATAAGGTTCTAAACATATTTCTATGGAAACTATGGTTCACTAACGCAATAATAACATTTTTGAGAAACTAAATACTAACAATTAAATAACATTGTGTAATAACGAAAACAAAAAAATTTAAAGTATATTGTATTTTAAACATCTGATTTAGCTTCGGAAGAAATTTTCCAGCCATAGACATCTTGTCTATGGCAATAACATTCGTCAAGAGAGCCATGTCATCTATCTATCTAATTCAGTTCTTCCCGAACTACTTTTTTAAATGGGGCAACATTATCGTATCGTACGGAATAAATACGATTTTTAAAATAACCCTACAAGAAAACATCGAGTAATTAGAGTTAAATCTGGTGATCTTGATAAACGATGAAATCGGTCCATTAATTCCAATCCACATGCCATTAAAAGATCCTTTATAAACTTATTGGTTTCTGTTGTAAGCAGGTCTCTTCTATATGTATGGTGACTTAAAAATCCTTCCTGAGGGTGCTCGAACCCTTTTCGATCCACCCCGAGTCGTTTATCTCCTTCAAATCCCCGTTTGCACCCCATCACAGTGGGTCCAGTCAATTTCGAGAGACGTCAAGAGATACCTTCAAACGATGCCAAGACATGAATTCAAGACAGAACGACACCACATGCAGCCTTCAACAGGGGCGGAACCAGAGTTGGGTGGAGGGCTGGGGGGTTGGTGTAGGAGTTACCTGGAGGTGTGCTTGAGTTGTCAAAAAGTAAATGGGATGGGTGGCACCCCAGACAAATTTATTTGGCAACATAATAACATAGCCACACAAAAAAAATAATTTTCGGGTTCGGGGGTCAGACCATGTTTACTGCATGTTTTGGGGTCGCTGAATCCGAATCTGGGGTCAGAATAACCCCATCGGGCTAGGGTTTCCCATAACCTCAAAAAAAAAAAACATTTTTGAGCTATATACCGATAAACCCTTCACATCAAACGCCTTAACCCCTTGCAACCATAATACAATAACCCCATTATACCTCGAAACCATAACTCCATAATCATATAACCCCATAACCCCATAACCCCATAATCAATGGAATCTCCCAATAGAGATCACAGCATGCAAAATCCAGCATGCAAAGGGGGGGCTCTGGGGTTGATTTTTGGGGTGGACGTCTAACACTATAAGCCACGCGTAGGAACTTCGAGGCAATAACACCAAAGGCAAGTCTTTAGTCTAGTTTCTAGTTTAGTTCAAAAACTAAGCTTCTTCACTATAATTTAGTAATAAAGAGATTAATATTGACCTTATAAATCATCCTTTTTGCAGAAGCATAAGTTTCAGTAACTTAACGAGAACTCCCTCGTTAAATAACTATTAACAAATCAATGGAACATCCCTTATTAAAATCGTTTAAGATTCATTTTTCCCCGGACATGTCATATCAGCCACATCTGAGGATTATCATCTCTCGCGAGTACGTGTCGTAGTCGCTAGCTCGGATACGGTCGCAGCCCTGAACACGTCATTAGCGAGATGTTTGACGGAAAAGATGCGGGCGCAAGAGGGGACTGCTTAACAGGGGGATGGAAATCTATGACTGTTCTCGGATGGTACTCGAGCCCTCCTTTTCTTGTGGGAACCTCGCTGCTAGATATGTTAAACGGGAAAACTATTAAGGGAACGCGAACATTTACAATATACAGGGTGAGTCAAAGTTAAACCGCCAAAGGTTCAGGGTCGATGTGTCAGGTTAAAATAAGACTTTTTTCATCTATAAATTTTTCCCCAAAAATGCACCCCCTCCGAGCTAGAGCGAAAAGAAAAAAATTAAGAAAAATGCGTCTCGTTTCGTGGCATTTATTACAAAACGGATAAGGTTTGAAAATTCACAAAAACTGCTCGAAATGACTGACACCATATTCAATGCAAAGCTCACACCTACGGACGACAGACTGAGCTGCTGCACGGCACTCTGCTGGTGTGATCTCCAGAGCTGCTTGAATAATCATTTCCTAGTTTTTTTGTGAATGTCAAACTTTAACAGCCTTTGACATTGAGTGAATTTATTAATTGGAGTTGTAGTGCATTTTAAGTGCGTTTGTGCGTATTTTTAATCAGAATCATGCCAAATATTTACACTGCAGCTGAATACGCGGATATTGTGTTTGTTTACGGGGACTGTAATGGCAATGCGCGCGCTGCAAAAGTTCAGTACGCCCGTAAATTCACGCGAAGGACATTGCTTGACAGATCAGTGTTTTCCTGTACTTTTCAACGTCTAAGAGAAACAGGATCAACTTCATTGCGGTCACGAGCAGATGGAAGTCGCATCTCTTCAAACTGAAAGAAGGACAGAACAGATCTTAGAGCACTTCGATGAAACGCCTACTAGCAGCACGCGGATATGTTCTTTGCAATTAGGATATACGCAGACCATGAACAAGACTTTGAAGACAGACGGTCGTCATCCATATCATCTGCATCAGTTCAGAATTTGTTACCTGATGACCTGCCGCGAGGAAGAGTATTTTCCGAATGGTTCTTGCAGCAAACAACAAATGATGCTTTTTTTCCCTCGGATGGTGATTTGGACCGACGAAGCAACTTTCACCCTCGCTAGTATCTTTAATCAACATAACGCTCACATTTGGCAGCACGAAAATCCTCATGTCTTACGAGAGTCATTTTCAATATCAATTTTCGTGCAACGTTTGGATGGGATTGTGCAACGACTCACTCATCGGTCCAATTTTTCTGCCTACACGCCTAAATGGTCAAGCTTTTCTTCATTTTTTTGGAAAATGATTTTCAACCAATCTTAGACGACATGCCTTTAAATGATAGAGTAAACAGATGGTTCCAATTAGATGGATGTCCAACCCATTACATTCTGCCGGTCCAGCGATGGTTGCACGACTATTTTCCGGGAAGATGGATCGGTCGCGGTAGAGACTGCCTCCGCCCTTGGCCTGCGCGCTCTCCGGACATGACTCCTTTGGACTTGTTTGGGGTACGATGAAGAAAAAGGTTTATGCGGAGCCCGTCAACGACGAAGCTGCCCTCCAGGAAATGATTATTCAAGCAGGGAGATCACACCAGCAGAGTGCCGTGCAGCAGCTCAGTCTGTCGTCCGTAGGTGTGAGCTTTGCATTGAATTTGGTGGCAGTCATTTCAAGCACTTATGGTGAATTTTCAAACCTTATCCGTTTTGTCCTTGTTATAAATGCCACGAAACGAGACGCATTTTTCTTTATTTTTTTCCTTTTCGCTCTAGCTCGAAGGAGGTGCATTTTTGGGGAAAAATTTATACATGAAAAAAGTCTTATTTTAACCTGACACATCGACCCTGAACGTTTGGTTGTTTAACTTTGACTCATCCTATATAATAAGATATATTACTGTAAACGCCCGAAACCTGGAAAAATCTAGGATTGGCGCGCCAAACATTGGACTTACCTACATGCACTGCTAACAGCCCGGAAAAGTTTTATTTCAACTTTTACCGGAACCAAACAGTAAATCTTAGGAGTTGTCGCCCCGTGTTGGAATAACTTATTCCGTATGTATAAGCATCCAGTGGCGGCTGGATAAATTTTTAATATCAATATCTTGACAATGAAAACGCACAACATATTTCATGGGGTGATTATGGAGTATTTAGTCCCAATAGAATACATCTACAACGAAAACGGTTCGATGGAAATTAACGAAAACAAAAGTGATATTTTCAAGACGGTTGCACGTTTTTATAGAAATTATGGCGTAATGAAATGTACAAAATAGAACTTTAATAGGTATAAAATTAAAATAACTAACAGAACGTTGTACGGTATAAAATTAGAAATTAAATGGACATACGAGGTGTGTAAATTAAGTAATGAGACGAGATGAGGTAGCGCCCGATCTAGCAACACTGCGGAGACGGGACTTGGAAGGGCGGCAGTTTAACATGTAGTGCACCTTCAGAACAATTTTGAACTTGTTAGAGTCATTTTTTGTTCTTTGTGACTGTTTTCGTAAACCGTTTTTTTTTTTCTAATACGTTTTAAAAATTAGTTACATTAATTTTGAGCAACGATGCGCTATCAGGTTTTGCTTCAGACTTGGACACAGCGCAACGGATACTTTTGCAAAATTTCAACACGCCTACGGAGACAGTGTTTTTACAATAGCCCAGGTTTTTCGGTGGTTTAAGGCATTCTCAGAGTCGATTGAAGATGAACCAAGCAGCGGAAGACCTTCATCTTCAAGAACCGATGAAAATGTCGATAGAATGCGGAATCTTATGCGTTCAGATCGTCAGTTGTTGACAAGAATGATTGGGGAAAAGTTAAATTTTAATCACACCACTGTCCATCAGATTTTGAGTAACGAATTGTGGATGACAAAAATCTACGCAGAAATGGTTCCAAAAAGCTTTCGCAGGAACAGAAGGACATCAGGAAAGATCTTTCGAGTGGTTAAATACGACCCGGAAAACCAGCGCCAAAACATGGAATGGCATATTTCAAGCTCTCCAAAACTCAAAATAGCAAGAATGAGCAGATCGAACATCAAATGCATGCTAATTTGCCTTTTGAATAGCCAAGTAATTGTCCACAAAGAGTTTGTGCCTCCAGGCCAAACAGTAAATCAACACCTCTACAGAGAGGTTCTTGAAAAACTTCGAAGAATCAATAACAACTGGATGTTACATCACGACAAAGCGCCATTTCAAAGCGCCATTTGTCGCGCAGCCATTTCAGTAAACAAGTTTTTATTGATTTGTAGAGACAATATTGAATTGTAATCCTATTCGAAAAAAAAAAAAAACCAGTCTCATTACTTAATTTACCCACTCGTATCTTTGTTCAGAACAACTTATATTTGGAAGAAATGAAAAAAATGGGTTCTTCCATTTATATTTATTTATGCGACTATAAAAAAATACTGCATGAATATTAATTTCGACTTCGACTTTCGACTTTCGACTTCGACTTTCGAAATTCGGATTGATTTATAAGTTATTGTAGAAGTATTCTACTGGGTGTTAATAGGCACCCTGTAAAATATAGTGTGGGTCCCATGTCCCATTACCTAGATATCTAAAAATTTCTTAACTTTACCAGGTAACACCAGCATCAACAGTATAGATGAGTTAAAAAGTAGGTATGTATAGGTAGTAAACTAAATGTGGTAAACGGTAAATTTTAGGATTTGGTATATATTTTTCTGGTTGTTCGTTTCACTGAAAAATATTTTCATATTAGTCTGAACTTATGACTCGGTGGCTTCTGAGTATTGCCCTGGTTTTATATAAATAATATCTAAAAACCTTACACTTTTTAGTGACGAAAATAATACGCAAGTACTAATAGGTACATAAAAAATGAGGCAAAAGTATATATCTACCCTAGAAGATTTTTTTATTGAAAATAACAATCAATACAATGTTCAGACTAGGCGTGAAGGCTTTCACGGCCGTTGTGATGACTCGGTGCTTTCCAGGTATTGCTGTGTATGATGAATTTTCATTATTTCGCTGATCACACTGTTAGCTTCTTCAGAAGTTACTCTGAGCAATGTTGTTGTCTTGCTCTGCTCCTCTGCATATACATATATTGCTATTTCCTCGTTTCGTTAGTAAACTCTGTCCGTCATGACTATGACTGATTGATCAGGTACCTCGGTCATGGTTGTGATCGGGTGACCAGGTGCATGAGATCACGGTGTAACAGGTGCCATCCAGGGGCACACGGAATTACTCGCGACCCCGCGGATTCCTATTTGTTACTTTCCAGATTTACCGAGCGGTCTTGTTAAATCTGGACACCTATGATATGTGGGTTCGTTGATTAATTCGTCCAAGAGAAAACATTAGCTTACCTGATAACGCCTTAATTGGTCAACTGTAGGTGTTAGGGTCCCCTTTGGTAGTCCGGCGCGAAATAAAACACATACGTACACATATGTAGGGGAGTTTAATTTTAACCGAAACAAACTGTATCAATTGCCGTTAACCAATCCCCGGTCACACGTCTTATTTCCGATAATAACTAATTAATACTTGAAGGCGCTTGATCAACACACACAATATAATATTCCTGAACAAATACAATAATAATAGCAAACTTCAAGGATTAATCAGAGCCAACATGACAACATGGAGCGGAAGAAAAGAACTGAAGTTTTTCGGGTTTATCTCATTTTTATGAACACGATATATTTTCTAGAAAACACCCTAAATTCACCCCACTAGCATAGCGAACCTTTACGTCTCCATAGCCACCCAGTGGCGTAGTAGACGTCAAGGTTCTCCTCGCTTCTGAGCCGATCTCCCATTAACAACATTTTGACATCCCGCGACAGACGGTGTGACCAAGGATTTACATATATTATGTATTTAGTAACCCTGACCTCCCATATATAATTTACATACATTTTCACTGAATCGTTTCTCTCTGTATCACTCATTTCGACGGTCGTATCCGCTCGCAAGTTTAGTAAACTCTCTTAATTATCTTAAAAATTGACACAATAACGAGATTTTGCGAGATATCCTGGGCGGTCTCTATCGCTTTCTCCGAAATAAAGGATATTCTAAAACTGAAACTAGAAATAGCTTTTTGCCTGCCCATTTTGTCGTTTTGTTACAACGGTAGTGCTCCACTGGTTTCTTCTAGGTTCAGACAATGCTAACTTCCATGGTTTGCTGATGCGGTGACCAAATCTTCTCATCTCTGCTGGTGTGACAGATTAACTTAGAACAACTTTGGAGAAACATCTTACGTCGTTTTGGAACGGTGCAGAAGATACAACAAATACTTCAGAACATCAGTTATAGAGGTTTCCAAATTAGAATGTGCATGTGGAAAAGCATGTGTTAGTCAAACAGCATTCAATTCAGAATAAAGGAGCACTATCGGAGACTAAAGGAGACACATCGACAAATCAGCTGTCGCCGAACGTTTACACCAACAAGATGACCGCAAAATTAACTTTTATGAGGTAAAAATAGTTGCTGAGCGTAACCGATAATATCCAAAAGTTATACATCAAAAGCCCATCAAATCAAAGTCATGACGGACACAGTGACAAGTGAATCGAGAAAATGCCCAGATATATAACGAGGAGAGCGATTCAAAACAACGACAGTGCTCAGAGTAACTTCTGAAGAAGCTGGCAAAATGTCAAGAATGAAAATTCATCATACACGGCAATACCTGGAAACCACCGAGTCATCACACAACGGCCGTGAAAGCCTTCACTCTTGTTCTTTTCAACAAAAATCTTCTAGGTAGGTACATAGTTTTACTTAATTTTTTATGTATAAGGTAGTACCTGCGTATTATTTCCGTTACAAAAAAGTGTAAGGTTTTTAGATATTATTTCTATAAAAACTAGGGGTAAAAAATGAAATGACATGCTAAAAAAAAACTATTAAAAAGACACATTCTGAGATATCACAACGATGCGTGCTCCATTAATAAATAATAAACAGTACAACAATTACAAACGCCATCTGACTTGCGAACATTCGAGTTAGGAACATTAGGATACACAAGGATTGTTTAAGTTATTTGTGGCATTGCTTCCGCGAGTCCGAATCTTGAATTTGGCTCCTTCTCTCTTGTGATAACCCACGCGAAGCAGTGCTTCCAACGACTACATGGCAACGCCTCTACCACACAGTGTCAATTTGATAAAACACTGGTTGCTAGCACTAGCGGCAACACGCTCCATTATTTTCAGTATTTTCACGTCCACTATCCCCACACAACCTCTATCGTTCTCATTTATTTACTCGAATTTATATGATACTAATTCAATTCCTTATCATATATAAACTCAAATTTATTAATTTGAAAGTTAATGAAAGTATTACAATGTTGTTACTAAATTACAATGTTGTTACTAAAATGCAAAATAATGACTTACGAACAATGCACGTTACAAACTTTCTTTCGGAACCTGACTCGTTCGTCCAACTTTAGAATCGGAATCAGTACTCCCAGAATAGGTTTACCCGCGATTTTGTACAACGTACGCAGTACGAAGTACGAGATAGTACAATCATAACCAACAGATACCCACAAACAAACAGTAGTTATAATAACAGACAGTAGTTCTCCAAGCATTCACGGCTGCAGCTACAAAAAGAAACGAGTACAATTTCAGATTTTCTCTACTACGGTTAAAGGTAAAGCTACTCTTAGTGCACTGTAGTACCCGAGTAGTATTTCAATCACAAAAGGGTTAATAAAGCTTATTATTGGCGCCTCCGCCAACTTTAATACAACTGAACATCAGCGTCACCAACAGTTTAAGAAGATTACCATTGGCTCCTCCGCCAATTTTAATAAAACTTACCATCGGCACCTCCATCTTTTTTTAATAATATTTACCATTGCCACCTCCGTCATTATTAATACAATTTAGTATCGGCGCCTCTGTCATATTAAAAAAAATAATCTAGAACCCGTCAGTTTCAATAAAATTACTACACTTTAGATTTCAATAATTCGAAAATTTTGGATGGAACGACAACATAGCATACATTTTTAAATCAGCGAAAATAGTTCTCGCGGAAAAATAAAAAAAATGTACAGCGTGTTCTGTTTTAAAAAGGTTATACTGGGTTTCTTTTTGTGATTTTTCGATCACTCGGAAACTCAGTTGTTCATTTTGACACAGTTAAGGGATAACACCACTGTAACAGCTTAAAAAAAACGCTTTTTTGACGATTTTTTTTTTCGAATTGAAGGAAAGGTAGTAAGAAGCAACGCTTTAAGGGTGTTATTGGTAATATGTTGAAGTACAAAAAAAACTTTTTTCATCCTTAAATATTGCAAAATGGCGGCGCTAAAGTTATTCTCCCCAGACACGTTGTCGTCGAGGCGCTTCAGGGCACGCAGCAGAACTGGTGCAAATCTTGCTTTGTAACAAAAAAATCCTCTTAATCTACATAAGTATAGCTAATGAAACACGCACGGAATTTTGAAAATATTGATTTTTGTGTAATTGCATGTTTTTGAGAAAAAAATTTCTCGATGAAAAAAGGGCAATTGTTGTTTATAAAAAAATTGTTTAAATTTAACTTATCGAAAGTCCGTACGTGTTTCACTTCAAATTTTTTTAAAGATGTGGTTAAAATTTCCAACGAAAATATTAAAAATTGTTGGTTATGCTGCGTGCCGTTTTGAGAGATCGTGTTTCGGAAAAAACGCATTTAAAGTTTTAAAATGAGTTGTCGACATGAAAAAATGAGAAATACGACTGTTTAAAATTTTTTACCGTTAATCTGCGATCCCGTGACCATAGAGCTGCCCTTCCAGGTTCAAATTATTCTCCTCGTCTCCTTTTCTCGATGATTTAATGCTGAGAATGCTCGACATATTTGATGCGCATATCATTGGCTACCAAGTAAAAATTGAATGACTGCACACCGATATCCATCTCCAGAATTTTCATAATTTGTAAAATGCTCTTCATCTCTTCATTCTTCTACCATCACCCTTCATGCTCTTCAGGCCTACACTAATATACTTTCACTTGATTTTTTTTTAAATTGGTAAAGATAGTTTGTAACGACATCTAGTAGTGTATTACAGAAGTTAGAAATCAGTAGGTAATATGTTAGGGAACGTACCCATACTACGTGACCCATTTTTGACAATTTTTTACCCCCTCCCCCCCTTGGTGACCATCCGTAGTATATGCTAAGACCCTTCCCCCTCCCCCTCTAGTTTTCACGTAGTAATTCATAAATATGGTTTTAAATAAATTTTTGCAAACAGAAAGTTAAAAAAAATAATTTGGCTCATGTGCATCAGTGTTGCCACCTGTAGGTTTAAAAAAGCGCTAAACGCTGCGCGCCATATTTGAATATAGCTCGAAAAAAGCGCGAGATTTCCCTAGAGGATATTGACTACGTGCCGAAAACATAAGACCCCCCCCTCCCCTGTGACCAAGCGTGGTACTTTCATGACTCCCTCCCCCCTGAAAGGGTCAGGTAGTATGGGTATGTTCCCTTACGTAGTAAGTACCTGTCGCGCAGGTATTTCGTTGCAAGTATGAATCACATTACAGTCGCTCGACATGCTTTGGGAATATTCATGAATTTTCATGAATAAATTCATTTGTCCCCTCATATTTTAGAAGATTCAAAGTATGTTTTAAGCCAAAAACAAAAATCAATTTTTTTGAAAATTCTGCAATGGTGTTACCCCTTAATGCAGAAAATTTTCTAATCATAATGATATCATTTTTTTTGTCTCGTATAATAAACTCTTTAGATGGGTATCAACACATAAACAAAAAACGAAGTAGACATTGCCTTCTTTAGTCTACAGCTACACCAACCTGCGGAAACAATATTTATATCATCTTTAGCAAGACAGTGTACAA
>JAPWTK010001405.1:0-49671 GCA_029963805.1 Aromia moschata
GTCCACATATCTGTTGTTGCTGCACACCATCCTGTATAAGTCATTACATGTTATGTTATTATTTTGAACATGCACTTGTAGGTTGTAACCCGGAAACAAAGCGTTCTAATTCTCTATTGTGAATTTTGTTTTAAAACAACGGTGTTTCTTTAAATTGGATGGACTCCAACCTTTATTATATCTGAAAATATGTTCACACAATATCAGAGTATCCTGTGTCGACTTGTCGGGAACGCGTAATACGCGCGTAAATGGGAAAAAGCCTGACGATTATTCACGATGCCTACTCGCTACGATGCAGTTCTGACAAATAGTACTAGTAATTATGATGTATATGCCATCGGTGATGTATTGTCAAAACGATGCCGAGTATGTACTCGTATCGTTCAGTCGTTTACTCGGCGATTATTTCTCCGATTACGTACTCATGCAGTACTCTAGTATACGGAACTGAGGATGATGACCACCAGGTGAGCCACGACTCGACATCCTCGAGACGCCCGCCAGTCTCAGTTTTGTGTTCTACACAAGTATTAATAATTAAGACCGGATGTTGTTCGTACATCTCAGGTTCATTACTCAGGTCCGTCGATGGAAAATCTTAATATTTCCTGGTGTTCTCCTAAGCTGTTATTGACTTTTTTAATTGCGCTTTACAATGTTACTCCGGCCAGCGCTTCAAATAGGTATTGCATCTTATTTGTGGCCGGCGTTGACAAATTGCATCTGTTGATTCCTGTTTATTGCAGCGGCGCGTGTCAAAGGTTACCACTGACTGCGGTCATTCTCGCGAATTCTCACGTGTTACATTTATTTAGTATCCAGGTAACTCTCAGGTATTACGCGTCTCAGATTTTTACGAATGATACTGCGTTATTAGCGATTTATTTCTTGTTGATTTGTCTTTTCGGATCGTGAATATGTCTCGTCGGCCTCTAATCGATCTACGGTGGAGAAGTGGATAAAAGATTATCCAGATTTAGAATTTGACGGGACAGAATTAAAGTGTAAAACGTGTACAAGCGTCATATCGTGGAATGTTAAAACACGTATTGTGGAACATATGCGCTCGGAGAATCACAAAGCTCGTGTGACTAATAGTAAGACAAACCGTGAACGGTAAAAACAATTTAACGGCGACTTGCTAAAAGTGATGGTGGGGTGTAATATTCCTTTGCATAAACTAGAATGCAGAGTTTAGACAATTTTTGCAAAACTGCGTTAATGGGATACGATAATGTTACTGTACCTGCAGAATCCACATTGAAAAAAAAAACTACGTGCCGACAATGTACGAGGACGTGAAAGCAAAAAATTATTTCTGAGATAAAAGATAAATATATCTGGATTAGTGTTGACGAGACTACCGACTCATGTGGTCGGAATATTGGAAATGTGTTAGTGGGAGGGATGGATGAGACTACACCAATGCCAGCACGTCTATTGTCTTCAGAGAAGTTATGACACGAGTGAACGCGGACACTGTGTGTGAATTAATAGATCATAGTCTCAAAGTGTTGTGGGGTGAGAACTATGCAATGCACAAAGGTCGCGTGCTGCTATTAGTAACGGATGCGGCCGCATAATATGAAAAGGGCTGGAAAGCAGTTTCGAGAGACTTACTATAACGCGGTGCATGTGACATGTCTCGCTCATGGCCTTCACCGAGTCGCTGAAACAATTAGGGAGTGCTATCCTAATGTCGACAAGTTGATAGCGAATGTAAAGAAAATATTTTGAAAGCACCAGTCCGAATAGGAATTATTCAGAGAAATTCTTACAGATGTACCACTACCTCCAGAACCTATTTTGAAACGTTGGGGTACGTGGTTAGAAGCAGCATCATATTACTACGTTCACTTTGATGGCATGAAAAGTGTTATACAGCAACTAGACGCAAGTGAAGCAAATTATATTTTAAATGCTCAACGAGAATTTAATAATCCCTGAGTCTTTACGAAGATTTAGCGAGAGTATACATTTTCATTATTCACAGATACCTTCAGTTATTCGTCGCCTTGAAGAACCTGTGACAGCAACAGGCTATTCAATAATAATGCCGTAAATAACGTTTTCGACTTGCGACAGTTTATTTTCCGGGTACCTGTACCTAGTGCTGAACGTGTGCAGAACAAATTTAATACCGTTTTGCAGAACAATCCGGGATTTCTAACTGTGTGCCGTATAGTAGATTTATTTGAAGGTAAAGAAGTAGATTGTGATGAACTCACCCTAAATGTGCCATCTGTAAAAATTATACATATTTTAAATATGCCCCAGTGACCTCTGTGGACGTTGAACGTACATTTTCGAAACTGAAATGGATTTTAAACGATAGACGTCACAACTTAACCCACTGAACATTTACAACAGTTGCTGGTTATTCAGTGTTATTTAGTGCTACAAGTGGAATATTAGTGTTTCATACAGTGTTTTTTAAACTACACAACTTAATACGGATCATATTGGATATTATACCTATAACCAGTACAAGGTAAGACGTTATATTATCTGTATTTGACAAAACGTAGATATTTACTTGACTTTCCACACATTAACGTTAGCGTCCTAAGTGCGCCCCTGATAATTACGTCACGTACAAACGACATCGGTCTTTATTAATAATATATTCATGGCGCATGTATATCTTGGTGAACATAAAAAAATGTATATTTTGTATTAACGTACATATAAATGTAAAAGTTAATTATAGTTAGAATTATGTAAATTTGTTAATTATAGCTAGAATTAAGCAGGGTTTTATTATAACTAGGTTATAAGAATTATAGTTATAATGTTGTAAATTAAATTATCAATATTCTTAAATAAATATTTCACTCTATTTTGCCTTTCTTTTAAACGGTACAAGATCGTTGATAGGGTATAATACAAATAATTCATATTACCACGACCCATATCTTATATATCGACTTTCCCAGGAAATTGCCCTGTATATACCTGTCGGATGAGAAAATGGTATCACCCATATAAAAAGACGAATAGAGGGGTCACAACCCATAATTTAGTTTTTTAAGTTAGCATTTACAGACAAGTTTCAAGCAATTTTTCGTAAAATTGAAGAAATTAGAGTCTATCAACTAAAAATTTGAATACGAGTTGAGATGAGGGTCTGAATCCATATTTTCTTTAACCTATTAACGCCCAAACGGATACACTTTTTCGTCCTTTTTGGAGCGTCAATCTCGGAAGGGAATTAATGAATTCACTCAATAAAAACCACTTATCCTAATGTTTTCGGATGATCTTTCGATTTCCGGTGTCAGAATTGTGATTAAATGCTCTAGAAAAAAATATGGCTGACTTTATGGAGAAAAGTACTGAAAATTTGGGGATTTTTTTAATATATTTTTATTTGTCCAAAATTACTCTAACCTACTCCGGATTGTGGAGGGAGGTGGAGGCAATAGTTGGAGTTGATGATAGGATTTTTTTGCCCACCTCAACTGACTCTAATCTTTTCAAAATGGCGAGCAATACGTAAAATCTCATGAAATATGAATTTTCTCTAGTATTAACGAGAAAATAATGTTATTGTGTTTTCCTGATCCACAGCCATTTTCCTCAATCAAAACAATACTACAGAATATATTTAAATTTTCAATTTTCAATGATGGCGGATTCAAAATGGCGGCCGGATTTCTCAAGAAATGGCGCGTTTTTCATTATAAAAAGTAAATAGGAGTTTGTAATTATACTTTTCCTATGTCATTTCATGTTTAGTAACATTTTGTTGTAGACCATTGAAGATTTTTCCGGAACTTCGCATATAAATAGAAAATATATATTTTGAATTCAGGCGCATTGACGAGTTTTTTTTCCGGAACTTCCTCGCATATTTATTCAAGGAATAGTACGTACAACGTACTTTCTGGTGGGTGTGAGAAAAAAATCGTATATGCACCCGAGAAAACAAGAAGGCTGTGTACTTCCGGCGAGTAGTTTGCGCCCGAGCATCCCTAAGTGCATAATATATAATTCTCATGATTTCATCATGACAACCTCAACACCGGAAAAAAAAAACTCGTTTTGAGGTTAGAATGACATAAAAAATTTTTTTACTCATATAGAACGCATTTCTATGAAAAGGGTGAAGGACATTTTCCATCAGAATTCTACGTAAGATATGACTGTAATTTTTACGTTTTCAAATTTTGAATTTTCCAAGAATGATGTCTACCTTATTGATTCATTCATCTTGGATATCAGACTTTTTTTCACCAGGAATAACTCAAAATGTTATGTGCAAATTAACGTTATGTGCAAATTTATCCACTAATCTTCTGGCAGCTCTGTCGGTCTTATCATCAAACCTCAAATATAGGGCTAAAAATTGAAATCTCTACTGAGACATAATTGCTCGAAATATCCCGTTTCCATACTTGACTGACCATAGCTCATCTAATATTACTATTTGAAATGCGAAGTGCACCCGACAGGTATAGGGAGGCCGATGAATCCTTTTATTTCAGTTGTACAGGTTGGTTTTTTTGTAACTCTGAGGCAAGGTGTTCTAGCAATTCCTAGAAATGTCTTTATTTGTGTGCAACACAATTATATTCACCATCTGCTCGTTAAATAATAAATTCAAAGATTCTACAGGAAAACGAACATATTTAGCTTCTCGTTTTGGACCCGGAAATGTAATACAATATTTCCCGCCTCGTGCGACCTAGACGTGTTAGCATCTCAATGCTCCAGCGATGACCATTTTTTGCCTAATATATTGGAAACATTTCTTCTAGAAACATCCCATTCCATTGGTTCCCGCTTCGTCTTCTCCTCTTTGTTCATTATAGTATCAGATTGTTGTTCTTGCACATAGTCATCATTGTCATCATAGATAAACCTCCAAACATATCTTCATCCGGGTCTGACGCAATCTCATATATCTATTAACTAACAACTTCGATTTCTAACTCACGTTCTGTTAGGGGACGATGTCTGTCTCTATCAAATGAGCCACATTGGCAAAAAAAACGAATGGTTAAAATAAATTTTAACGACCGTTAACTGCACAGTGGGGTCTCTCGTACCCAATTGTCTTATTTCGACGTAAAATAAGCCGAAATTGGCGGAGCGTCTGTCACCTAACACAGTTATCTATAAACTCAATTTACATGCAACAGTTTGTTAAAATATGCGCACGTGCGTGAATTAACGAGATGTAATGAGTGACTGGGTATCTTAGACCCACTGTGCAGTTCCAGAGTTAAATATCTCCTAGATGATCTTGGAAAAGACTAGATTTTTTTCAAATTATCAAATTCTAAACCAATACTTACTTAATTACAACTTTTTGTAAAAAGTTGTTATTGTACTTTTGCAAAGTCTTCATTTTGCGTAAAGATACAACTATTGTAAAATAAAATATTGACAAAAATAAAATTCAAATTGCCATAACTTTTATGAACCTTGGAGAAAATCCGACGAAGTCGGCACCTAACCCCAATGCACTTGACAACGATGCTATGGTATCACCTCAGATCTTTATTGGTCGCACGTCGAACGACGTGGCAAAAGTACGAACAAACATAGCAAATACGTACATATCTTAATTACTCACGTGTTCATCGTCACCGGAAGTTTCATCCTCACTTTCACTCGGTTTATAATCCATATCCTTTACACTATCGTCAGAGTCATAATTTTAGGGCACTATATCACTTCCAGAGTCTCCGTAAAAAAACGTTTCTGTGCGAGACATCGAACTACGTGGTACCGCCATGATGTAAATGCTGTGGCTTGTACCATTTTTTCGCTTATAATAATTCGTACTCCCAATTCAATACTGCCATAACTGCAACCTTTTCATATTTGCAGTTATGGCAGTATTGGAAATTTTAAAGTTTATTTTATGTTAAAGAAATAAGACTTTTATGATATTGTGGCGCCATCTATTTTACAGTAAGAACAACTTCTATTAATTAGCTAGGTAGGTTCCTACTGATGTTAAAAATGCATATAGCTTAATTTTGATAATATTGTGAAACCTAACCGTTGTTGCTCCAAGGTCTTCAATTGGTGTTTTAACTAATTTCAGTAAAACATTAGATGTATACCGAATTTCAACAATTAGATGATTATCAATTTTATCGTTTTATGTAATATTAACAATTGTCTTTTATCATCAAATCCCACCAGTTAGCAAATTATTAGTTTTTTTTTGGTTTAGTTGGATTAGGTCCAGGAGTAAATAACAACTATTCGATTTTTGCCAACGTTTCGGAGCTTTATTTCTCCTTCATCAGGGCTCACTACAAATACAGAAGTAGAAACAAGATATAGATTTTGAAAAATTACATATTACTACAGAAAAGCAATTGTAACTTTTACTTACATCAATGTTGTTATTGTTGTCATGTAAGGTGGTACGTTACAAACATTGGCGGCACTGTCTATATACAAATAGTAAATGTATAAAGAGAAAGACAAAACACAATTAACAGGACAATACACTTTAAAAATTACTATAGTAATGAAGGTTTGAAGAATCTAACCTGTCGTACGCATATCACATTTGTGTTAGGGAGTGGGAAGCAGTATTATTAATGTATTTGAGACAATGAAGATATTATGTTTTGAAATTATTGTTCTTTTCTAGAATGTTGTAATAAACTGAATTTAAGTCGTCCATGTCACTACGTTTATTAGCATTATTTTATTCATTTTTATTTCTACCATTTCTAAAAGTAATCGTTTTTTAAGGTTTGGTTCTGTTCCTAAAATTTTACAGTTTTAAAGTTGAATTTGTGTTCTGGATTCTTGATTATGTGTTCCACTAGTGCTGTATGTCTTTTTTCTTCTTTATTTTAGTGTTCTTATGTCATATTCATGTTCTTTTATTCTATCTTTTAAATATCTTTTTGTTTAGATAAATATAAACTTTATTACAGTTTTTAGAGTCACACGAAATATCGTACACAACATTCGATTTATCTAGTTTAGAAGTTTAGATTTTAATTTGGAGTAACAATACTTCAACTGTATTTGAATTTTTATATGCTACAGCTATTTTATCTGTGGTGAGAATTCGTGACTAATTTTCGGACAATGTATGTATATGGAGTAGCTTGAAATATATCTTTTTGTTGTTGTTTTTAATAACATATTTTTTGTTGTCTTTCTTATTTATTGCTATTTTGTTCATCACTTCATTGTTAATTTGTTTAACCAGTTTGCTGGATAACCGTTTTGTTTTAATAGTGTTACAACTAACTGCATATTTTTTTGGTGATACATATCATGTGATAAGTTAATTGCCCTTAAAGGATTAAATTTTTTATGATATTAAGTTTTTGTTTAAAACTATGGTTGGAGTAAAAATTCAGATACCTTTCGGAATTTGTGAGTTTCATGTACCAGTCGGTTATTATTTTGTTGTTTTCATTACGGATTAGTAACACATCTAGAAATGGTAGCGTTTTATCTTGAGATTCATTCTCTAACGTGAACTGAATTTTGAGTGAAAGCTGTTGAAAGTTTGTAAAATGTCTGAGTCTCTTGTTTCTGGAATAGCTCATTTCAATGTCGTCTACATATCTTTTGAAAAACGGTATATGAAACCCTAATTTCACAAGGAGCACGTTTCTGAAGGGTGGACATAACTAAATCTGCATATTGGTGACATTGGATTACCCATAGCTAAGCCAAATAGATTCTCTCAAAAACCTTCATTACTATAGTAATTTTTAAAGTGTATTGTCCTGTTAATTGTGTTTTGTCTTTCTCTTTATACATTTACTATATATGTATATAGACAGTGCCGCCAATGTTTGTAACGTACCACCTTACATGAGGCAACAATAACAACATTGATGTTAAAGTAAAGTTGTACAATTGCTTTTCTGTAGTAATATAGTAATTTTCAAAATCTATATCTTATATCTACTTCTGTATAAAATTGTAGTGAGCCCTAATGAAGGAGAAATAAAGCTCCGAAACGTTGGCTTAAAAATCGATAGTTTGTTATTTACTCCTGGATTTAATCCAACCAAACCTAAAAAAAAAACTAATAGAGAAGAAAAGGTCGCTAAATTCCCCACAGAATAGCAAATTATTCCAACAAATTTGACATTTAAATGTGTTTAAACATTTTTTTGTTAACGTTGTTCATTAGAGGTTAATTCCTCCACATTATTTTCATCGTCAACATTGAACGCCATGTCGGCACAGGAGACGTTGATGAAATGCTACTATCGTCATCTCAGCCTCTTCGAAATAGGCACTTTCGTCAATTGTGAAATTAACATCGTCATCATCTTCACAATTTGAGAAGACTTGATGACTTCATCAAGTGTGCGAACAGTTGGATTTGGGTTAAACTCGCTTTTTTAACAATCTTTAAAATAATCTTGGTTAATAAATATTTAAACTACTTATATTGTGTTCTTTTTATGTATCCAAAACTGAGGTTAATATTGTTATCGTGCCACCAACCTTGTAACACCCTTGGTAATACCTTTACCAAGGGTTTCAATTCCTCCCTGGCTGTCAATAAGGTTTATTCTATCAGTGGATTATCTCGGAGAGAGTACAGCTAAGGGTTTTACTATATACACTAGAAACAAAAATTAAAGGATATTTAAAAAATTCGAAATTTTTTAGATTTGTTGAACAAGGGATAACTCGGATAAAAATGGTCGTACGAAAATAAAAAAAAAAAAAAGGAAGGATAAATTGTAGCCTCAAGTGTCTAGTTTTCAGATCTGGACATAATTTTTTTTGAGGAGAGGTTCTCACGTAATCATCCGAAAACCAAAAAAAAAAATTCCAAATTTTTGCTCGTCTGTAAAATGGACTGTGTGCTTCAAAAAATGTTTTTCATCCTTGAAACCATAAAGCTCTTTTAAACAATTTAATCAGCTTTAATTTGACCTCTTAACGAGCTCCGTACGATGATTTGCCGCGGAGTTATCGTCGATCAAAGCAAAAAAGTCCTTTTTCAACTTTGACAATCAATTACTCGGGAACTCATGATCGTACAGAAAATGAATGTAGGGTTTTGGAAACTGCAAAACATTCTCTATAAGAGGAAACAATCCGGGCGATTGATAACAAAAAAATTTTGAAGCGATAATGTTGGCTGAAAAAAGTTAAAAATTTTGCGAACTTAAGGAGCAATTTTTGGAAAATTTGTTATAACTTTGGATATAGTGGGTGAACGAAGGATATCGTCGGTAATTTTTTAACCTCAAAGTGTCCCCAAAAAACCCTCAAAGTTGCAAAGCGCTGCGATTTTTTTCTTTTTTGCCCCGAAGGTTTATATTTATCGTTTCGGCCAAAAATCACCGTAACAAGCAATTTTTCGATTTTACATGCATTTTTTCAGCTTCAATATGATTTTGGCGACAATCCATTTTTTTGCTCAAAAACACTACTCGTTGGAAAAAATCGAAAAAAGAAACATTTGAAAATAAAAATTTCAAAAAAGTGTTTTTTTACAAAAATGTCTTAGAATACCCACAAATTTTTCAGAATTTTAGATTATCTTTGGTTTTTAAAAACTCTGAACAAATTTGAGGGTGATCTTTGACTAATTCTAAGACATTTTTGTTCTTAGATAATTTTGCTAAGCTTAATAGATTCCAAAAAATTCCGATTTCGACGGCCCGTATCTCGCTTGGAGTTGATTTTTTGGACCTTGGTGCCATGAAAACTTTGTTCAGGGGAAATTAAGTACAACATATTTCAACCCCAGAAAAATTGGCCGGGAACCAAAATTCATATGATCGATTGCGGGGTCTTTTAAACCTTCGAGGCACTAAGAAAAAAAAAAATCGCAGCGCTTTGCAACTTTTGAGGTTTTTGGGGACACTTTGAGGTTAAAAAATTACAAACAATATTCTTCGTTCATTCCACTATCCAAAAGTTATACCAAAAATTCCAAATATACTTAAATTCGCGAACCTTTTAGCTTTTTTCAGCCAACATTATAGCTTCAAAAACATTTTTAAAATCGCCCCCAATTGTGTCTTAAGCCGGGCACAGACATACGGTATTCGGCGAGTACCGAATAACAAATATTTGCTATTCGGCAAGTAGCGACTAGTGTGGATGGGTTGTTCGTGACAGTATTCGCTATTCGGTGTTTCCCACTGTCTGTCGGTATTTTGGCCCGAGTCAAAGAAGACAAATGTGCGCCATTGCACTCGATACACATATTCGCGCAAATTACGTGTGGTATTTTTGTATTTGTGGTCAAATTTAGTGTATTTTGTTTGTAAAAATGGAGTGGAGTAATGAGAATATATTGGCATTTTGGATTTCTATGAAGCTGAATCGATAGTATGGAATTCAGGGCATAATGACCCTTAAAAACAGAAATCTTGTCTATGATGCGTGGAAAAGAATAGAAAGAAACATGGGCGGGAGATATTCTGTTGCAGTTAAAGAAAAAAAAGATTATTAATGGCGTCGTTTAGGAGCTTGTCAGAATAAAGTTAAGGAATCTACATCTACAAAACTACATCTACATGTACAACATATCTACATTTACAAAAAATATGCACAACTCATAACTATAAAGGCAGCAACATCAATTATCATTGTTTCACTATCCATTTTAATTTGAACGAATATTCGTTGTACCCACACCGAGCAGTCTTCGGCAACTACGCCGAATGTGTGTGCACCCTGTTCGCCAAATACAAATTAATTTTACGAAGTTGCTCGGCGAATAGCGAATAATCGCGATTTGCCGAATACCGCATGTCTGTTTGCCGAATACCGCAGGTCTGTGCCCGGCTTTATAGAGAATGTTTTGCAGTTTCCAAAACCCTACCTCCATTTTCTGTACGATCATTAGTTCCCGAGTAATTGATTGTCAAAGTTGAAAAGGACTTTTTTGCTTTGATCGACGATAACTCCGCGGCAAATCATTGTACGGATCTCGTTAAGAGGTCAAATTAAAGCTGGTTAAATTGTCTAAAAGAGCTTTATGGTCGCATGATGAAAACAATTTTTTTGAAGTCCACAGACCATTTTGAAGACGAGCAAAAATTTGGAAAAAAATGTTTTTGTTGCTTTTCGGATGATTACATGAGAATGATTACATAGCTCCCGCTAAAAAATTTTTAAGTCCAGATCTGAAAACTAGACACGAGGCTACAATTTCCTTTTTTTTCTCTGTACGACCATTTTTCTCCGAGTTTTCCCTTGTTGAAAATCACCCAAAAATTTGAATTTTTATATACCCTTTAATTTTTGTTACTAGTGTATTATATAATACTTGTATTATATAATACTTGTATTGTGTATTTTGTTACTAGTGTATTATATTATAAGAGTAAATCATTAGATTTACTCTTCAGCGTATCAAATAAATTGTTCATATATTCTATAAAATCTGCGGTGTTCAGAACAATTTCAGTAATTAATTCTCCTGTACCTACACATGTTCTAATTGCACCAGCTACCGAATTGCTAAATATTTGAAGAGCTAAGGTAAACTCATTTTATTCAAATATTGTGGGGTTCATGTGGGCAGGTGTAAGCTTTATTAAAAGTCTCCTAGTTTTGCTTTTCAAATCGATCTTGTATGCTCTTTTTACATCTCCACACGAAACTCTTTTGTCACGAAAACTTAAATCACTTGTTAAAAAAATGTGTTCTGTAATTTTTAAATATGTGAAATATTGCATATATTTTCCGTTAAATATATTGAATATATTTATTATATACTCGTATTATTAATTTCAAAATATGGCTGCTCTGGAGTTACTCCAAGCGCCTTCAAAGCCGATTCGTTTTTCTGACCTTGATCACAAACAACCACTTTTACATTCAGGCCTGCTTGTAATGCCATCCTACAATATTTATTCCAGTACGTTGTGGTTTATGGAAGTTTCAAACACAAACACATTCTTTCTTCCAAAAATTGGTCCAAATCCTCGTACCTTCGTATGCAATCTTAACAATTTGGAGTATTCCAAGCACTTTTTTTTAATCTTCAATTCGTCATCGTGCCATACCTTTCAGCTTCTACAGCCTGAACCATAATTTTAATTTGATAAAATAACTTGGATTAAAACCTGTTTGGAATTTAGCATCTTACATAAATCCATTTTCTTATACGATTGTTGCTATTCTAGATAGGACAATTTTTAGCTTATCAATTTTACGAGGGGGAAATAATGCCAACTCTTTTTTGGCTTTAGTCCAAGGTCTATTTGCTCTATGGATAATTTGCATTCGATTGGGGACTTTTGAAATATATTTTACTGTGTTAAGAATATTTTTGAGTGATTAATTTATTCTGCTTGATTTTTTCGTTGTTTGCGTGTTTTGTGTAAACATCGGATCTTTTTATTTTTTTGTTAGTGCGTTGTTGAATTATTGTTTGGTTTAACTTCTTTATAATTTTGCAAACACGCGAGTCATTCCCAAATTCTCGTTTAGAATTCTCGAAATTGGGGAAGCATGTTGAAGTTGTGTGTTTGCTGAAACAGGAGATGCAATATTTCTAAAATAAGAAAGTAAATATAGAAAGGAGAGGTTGATTATTCTGCACTTCATAGTTCATGCACCAAAAGATTTTGGTCTCGAATTCTAAAATGTAATTTGTTTATTAACGGGAGCTACTTCACATGAGGAAGAAGAGGATTTAAAAAATTAATATCTTCGTCATCTTTTTTTTTTCGAGTAGAGCAAGTTATCCAGCTTCTAAACGCTAAATTTTGTTTTGACGCTGTCTTCCGTTTCCGTGGTACTAAAATTTGACTTTTTTTTATTAACGTCTGGTACTACAGAAGCAGGATTTAGTCGTCAATGTTCTGTGTCAGATGAGCTGAGTGTGAGATGGGCCAGAACGCTGAGATCATTGTTCCTTATCCAATTGTGATTCGGATGACTGCAACTGCGTTGATTGTGATTTTTTGACATACTACTCTCAACATTATCCGCTTGCGAAAAGTGGGTTTCGTGGAAATCATTTTCTAAACCTCAATATTTCCTTGTATTTCCTTAGGTGTTACTATAGCTTGTAGAAACACCATTGCCTCAAAATGGCACCAGTTTCCAATATAACAAGAGTCTTGTTATCATGCGTCTTGTTACAAGACGCATGTTCTCCATCATCTGCGGAACGCTGTTTAAGTACCTTATTCAACTCTTTTTTAACACGTTGACTGCCAGGCTAAATATCCGTACCTTGGCGTTGACTGCGGTACATATCTCCGTGGTGCCGTAAACAAGCCTTTTTCTAGTGCGCGTTACATATACTCTGGGATATGTAGTGCGTGTTTACTTCAGAGCCATCTCTGTAAGATGTGTTGAACAATTTCATGACTGTTATGCAGGATTTTTTTGAAGGGCAGCTAAATTGATATTGGATTCACGTCGTACGAACCTCCGGGACCCCACACTCGTGTTAAAATTTCACATTGAAATTTATATTTTTCAATGTTTTTTGAAAAAATTTCAATGATATGTTTTGGAAAAAATGCTCGGACATGTCCATTGAGTTTTTTTTTCCAAGGAACATTTTGGTGGACTTAGTTATGCCGGAAAGTGCCGCATGGAGGCGCCACAGGTCACGACTCAATTTTCTTTAAATTACAAGGGGGTGTTTTTTGTCACTTTTTTACAAAGCTGACCTCATTCTGGGTAATTTCATGTGCAACTTGTATGGAGTTACTCGGGAAAGTTTTTGAGAAAAAATCAAGAAAACCGATCCCGAATAATTCGGAGTAAAGTGGTTAGTGCATGTTCACTGACACTCGTTTTTATTAATATCTATAATTTCTGGTCCGATTTACCCAAGTAGGTGCTCAAATACTCCCCCGTTTACCGTTTGGCAATGTGCCAGGCGTTCAACAAATGCCCTTTTGCACGTTGCCTATCGTTTCCGGCGAGATCAGCGTCATCTCGGTACGAATGCCTGCCCTCAGGTCTTCGATATAACCTGGTCTGCCCACATAAACCCGGCTTTTGAGGTGTCCCCATAGGAAGTAGTCTAGCGGGTTCAAATCAGCTAACAGTTACCTATAAATTATTCCCTCAATAAATAAATTATATTATGTATTTTCTTTTTTTTAACCGGTTTTATTCTTGAACCACATAAATGTTTACTATTTTTACAAATCTTGGGTATATAGGTATACGGCCGGTTTTCGGCCCCCCTCAAATTTGCCAAAAAAAAAAAAAAAAAAAGAAAATGTTTTCACAGTCTAGGGTCAATTTAGAGTCGATTCGGCCATAAACGGAACCAACCCCACCCCACCCCCTCTTAGGGTCATTTCAAGGTCAAATTATGGAAAAGGCGTGAAATAAACTCGCCTTTTCGGATTCAGTAGACTTATTCTGGGACTTCGATTTAATATATAGATACGTTTTTTGGGTCGCTGATTCCGGATCCGAGGTCAGTGTGTCTATATTAATGTCATTTCTAGGTCATTCCAAGGTCAAAATGAAAAAACATACGTTGTCCATCTTCTTGAAATAAGGTAAGTGTGACAAATACTGTACTGTGCAAAATTATAGGACCACCCATGCCGAAATCGATTTTTTGGACCTACAGCGTTTATTTTAAGTTTTAGCCCAACGCTGATATTCTATCGTAAATAACATCAAATTTCACTTCAGAAAACATGTACGGCATGTTGCAGACGCACTTGCAATAAAAAACGTTTAAAAAAACGACTTTTTTGCAATTTGCATAAAATTAAACACATTTATTTTTCTACCAAAATTTGTCAAATTTTGTTTTTTGTGCCAACCACGGTTTATAACGTAAAAAACCACGAGGAATCCAAAAAAAAAATAGTACGGCTCGATAACTCGATCCCTTTGCAAGCCACAGCCCAAAAACAGCTTTTTTTCCCCTCTTGACTCTGCCTCCGTCAATCCATTTGGGTGTCTTGACGTGAACGCGTTGGGTTTGCTTGGATCTTGAATGTACCTGTAAATGCGGTTTTGTGTAAAAATTCTGTTTTAGGTATATCAATAGCAATTTGTTGTCAAACTTACCCTTTTAGTACTTGATAGGTCCGCCCTTGGCCTTGATGAGCGCCTTTACCCGTTCTGGCATTGAATTAACAAGACTCTCAAAAAGCTTCTTATCCGTTCGTAGTTGCATCCATTCTTCTGCAAGTCTTCGTTTCAGCTCTTTCAAAGTGGGAATGTTGTATTTTCTAATTCTTCTTTCGAGAAGGTCCCATAATTCTTCAATGGGGTTCATGTCGGGTGATCGCGCAGGCCATCTTTCCACCGGAATGCGACGCTTTTTGAACCATGCCATAGCCTTCTTTGACACATGACACGGGGCGTTGTCTTGTTGATATTTCCAATCCTCCCGTCGTCCAAGGAGCTTCTTCTTAGACGGCAGCATGTAGTTTTCCATATGATCTAGGGTACTTGTCAGTGTTCATTGTCCCCTCAACAAACGCTAACTCTCCTGGACCTTTGGCGGTCATGCAGCCCCAGACCATGACTGATCCTCCTCCTTTCTGCACCCGGGGAACGACGCATTCTGGTTTATATTTCTCGTCTGACATTCTATAAACACGAGTTGGACGATTACTATATAGTTGGTAGGAAGATTCATCGGAGAACAGTACAGTCGCCCATTTTTCCGCAGTCCATGAACGGTGCTCTAATGCCCATTTGTAGCGCGCCTCTCGGTTTTGCTTGGTAAGCAAAGGTTTGGACGCCGCGACCTTAGATGATAGTCCAGCCTCGTTCAATCTTCTTGAAATTGTACTTCGAGACACAGTTGCATCGAGTTTATCACGTAGTTCATTCGCTGTAGCCCGCCGATTCTGTTTACACAGCGCTACAATTCGTCGATCGGTTCGTGCATTAGTTGAACGGGGACGTCCAGCTCCCGGTGCGTGGCTCACGTCACCGGAGACAATATACTTCTCAATAGTTCGATGCACACAGGATTTACTCACTTTTAAACTATCTGTAATAGCTCTTTCACTCAGTTTGGCTTTGTAAAGTCCAATTATCTGCCACTTCACTGCGTCTGACACCGCAGCCTTGCCCATCTTGCAAACGCTGTCAACTCGATCAGACTCAAGATTTGTAAATAAACCACTTTCACCGTTCTAAACAAAACAATCCCTTAAGTGACAAAAAATCCGCTAGAGCGCGCTGGAGTGAGCACTCACGTGCTGGAGTAAGAAAACACGCGCTAACTGCCTCTACATGGCGCGCTTCTTCAAATTAGGGGACTTTGGTAACAAAGATTTTTCACTGTTTTTGGGCTGTGGTTTGAAAAGGGATCGAGTTATCGAGCCGTACTATTTTTTTTATTCCTCGTGGTTTTTTACGTTATAAACCGTGGTTGGCACAAACAAATAAAATTTGACAAGTTTGGTAGAAAAATAAATGTGTTTAATTTTATGCAAATTGCAAAAAGTCGTTTTTTTAAACTTTTTGTATTGCAAGTGCGTCTGCAACATGCCGTACATGTTTTCTGAAGTGAAATTTGATGCTCTTTACGATAAAAATATCAGCGTTGGGCTAAAACTTAAAATAAACGCTGTAGGTCCAAAAAATCGATTTCGGCATGGGTGGTCCTATATTTTTGCACAGTACAGTAAGGCCCACCTAAGAAAATAAGTTTGTATGTACAGACAAACGTTACATAAACACGTTTTTTTTTTGTGTACAATAACTACTTATCAGTTACACGAACGGAACATAATAATCTGGAAAAAAAAACAAAACAAAGCCTACAATGCCTACATATATTATTATTTTTTTATCTGCAAGTGGGCTTTATTTCTGCCAGTGTTGAAAATAAGGTCCATCACAATTTATTAAAAAAAAAAACATGTATTCTCAACTTAGTTGGGTTGAAAATATGTAAGAAACTAAAACATGTTAACAAATATTCATCAGAAGATAAAATAAAACAAAGAATAAAATCATGGGCCTTATTACTGCCCATCACAGAATGCACAATTGTACTCTTCGTCATCAGAAGGAGAGTAACCTAAACAGTCTTCATGGTCCCAGTTATCGCACGTGACACATTTCCTCATATCTCTGACTGCAACTTCCTTGCACACACGGCAATCCCATGCAGCATTGGAAGATTCTCTTGAAGTTGACGGCCTAGGTCTTTCTTTTGGATCATTTTTATTGAAAATATCCTTGGTTACAATTGTAGCCCTGTAGTTAATAGCTTTGCGACGAATCGTGTTTGTTTTTTCTTAATTCTGTTGTGGGTGAAATTTCATGGAATAAGTTTTCCGATCCATTAGGTTTTCATGTCCTGATGCATGCTAAAGGCAAGTCGTCATCGCGGCTCCAGTTGTCACAGTGATTTCCTGATGTCTCTTAAGTTAGCAGAACACAAGTATCTAATATCTAATCTAATAAAGAAAATTTTTTTAGCTCATATATATATTTTTAATCGCATGTTCTTGCAAAAAATATAGCAGGGCATTAACGGAAATTTACATTTTTGTGATTTTCAAAGCTAAATATGAGACCTGCACCAAATGCTAATTTGTTCCAAAATAAAAAATGGTAGCTTATAAGATTAGATATTATATTATATTAGATATTAGATATAATGGCAATAATTTGTGAACTTAATGAAGAAACAATGGAAACATTTTTCAAGTGATCAACAAAATCCTCTACAAGTTACTAACCTTCTGACAAAATTACAATCTGAGATCAAAGTCTGGCATTGCATATGAACGCGCATTACAAAATATCAAGTCCAAAATTTCCGCGTTCTATGTTGATGAAGTACCAATGAATCTAGACCCAGCAATTTTGGCTAATTCAGAAGATAGTAATCAAAACAAATTCTCTATCTGGGATGATTTCGATGAAAACGTTAAGGACAATCCTACAGCTGCATTATTGAAGTAGATAAATATCTGAATAAACCGTTGATTAGAAGAACAGACGATCCGCTGCAAAATACATAAGAAAATGTTAGTCTCCATCCCAGAACCAGACACTTTTTTTGTGGGCCTGTGTAATTAATCGGAACAACTTATGCTTAAACTAAACATAAAACAAAAGCAACTAAAAATGTCAAGAATTAACGTTTTAACAATTTTAATAATTTAAGAAATTAAAATGACGACAATGATAACAATAAAAAAAGTGAACTGCAGCTGGTTTTCGGCGAACCAATATATAAAAAAGTGAACGGTGAATTTTGTTGGAAAAATTCTTTAACAGCGTTTTCGACTTAAGGCACAATAATAAATAAACAAACGAAAGGAGGATAGGGCATGTTATTCTAAGCAAAAAAGTTCTAAAAACATGTGTCCGGAACGGTGAATTTTGTTGGAAATATTCTTTAACAGCGTTTTCGACTTAATTGCTTTGTTGCCATAACCAGATTATATGTACATAGTGCCCAAATGGTTAAAACTACGGGACTTCTGAAGAATCAGTTATATGTGATTTGTCCTTGAGAAATTCTTAGTAAGCTATTCAAAGTTTTGATTCTTTTTTTTTTTTTTTATTTTTTTTTTCTCTCAACGTTGAAAGCTAGTAAATAGCTTTGTAGGTGCAGTATTCTTTTCTTAGTAGTTATGCCTCAATTATATGAAAAAGCGAATGTCAACTTTGCATTAAAATTTTTGCAGTTTTTGTAGGAGTGAAATAAAAGGGAAAACAATCATCTAAACGCCGATAAATCACCCACGTATCGCCTCTTTCTAAAATATACAATAAGCATTAAGATATTTTTTTTTTTTGAAAATATATTTTTTTCTGTCTCAGTTTACTATATCTATATCGACAACACAATACAAACACAAGGCATTTAATTACATACCGCTTTTTTGGCGTAGTCTCAGAACAAGTGTTTTTCTGTCTCATATAACCTTTTTCCAACATAATACACTCTTCTGTTTCTGATGCTGTCAAAGTACCGGATGACGATTCAAAGCTGATGATAGAAGATGTAGATACAATGGGTTTAATTCCTTCAGCAACAGTAACAGAAATTATTGGTGATCTATCGAAAGATTTGTTATCAGCAAAAAAAATTCTCTTGTTAGTTTACTAATAGTTTATGAGTAGTTAACAGTTTAAGCACACTTGAGTAACTTACCTTCTATTTGAAGGTCCAGGAATACAAAATATACTAGGCTCATCAGGGTCCGTTCTTAACCTATAACAACATCATATACAAATTACAAAAAAAATTTGAAAAAAGCAAGTTGATGTGGAATTCAAAGATGATTTTATCTATTTACATTCTTCTATCGTATAATTTTAATACTATTTACAGCATCTTAAGAGTCCTTTCATTTGAACCATTTTTTGTAATTATCTGGTACATTGAAATGCTTACCTCTTCTTTGCAGGGACATCTTCAAACTGGCTTAGTTGAGGGTTCGGAACAGTAGCATCGCTATGCTGTGATTCTACCTGTGTACTTGGGGAAACATATTTGCATACTTGGCTTGTGGGACTATCATTTATTGTTGATTCTGAACTAAAATATAAGATAGGCAGTTTAATTTCTGTAATTTAAAATTGAACAAAATCTTATACAAGAAACAGCGAACAAAATGTTGCACGTCATCACGCAGTTTCTTTCAAAGTTTAGTTTCCAGCAAAGATCCCTTATTTACAAATAAATTAATTGATATAAAATACTAATAATAATGTAATAAATCATGTAATTTATTTGTAAATAACGGATCTTTGCTGGAAACTGAATTTTGTAAGGGAACTACGTGATGACGTGCAACGTTTTGTTCGGTGTCTTCTAGTTTATAAACGTGCTTTATTATATTTAAAACATTAGTGATATGGAATAAAAACTTTTCTTTATCTGCTTCCCATTAGAAGACAGAATTACTATAGGACAGAAATAAAAACTTAGATATCAATAGTACAAAAAATTTAAGGACTCATTGTTTTCACCATAAAAGATATAATATGTATAAAAATGTAGTAAGTAGCTTTGTACTTAGCTAAGTAGCCTTGTACTTTCTTGACGACAAAACACGGAATGAGTAGGTAGGGGAACAGCATCTTGCTTTAAATATCTGCTTCCATCTTCTCGGTATGCAAAATCATTTTCTTGAAAATGACGTGAACATATTTCGACTTGTTTTGGAAATTGATGATCTTTTCAAATCCTAAAACAGATATCCAAATATTCCGTCTGTGGATTTTAACAGGAAATCTAAAATAAAGATAAAACATTAAAAATATGGTGATGGTACCAATAAAAGAGATTAGCTATATAATAAGTAAATTAAGAAAAATATGAATCTCTGTAGAGCCAACGTTATCAGCGGACGCCAATGACATCTGCAACATAACCTCATAACATCAAATTACTTACCGATGAAACGACAAGTTTTCAGCTCCTGTCTGATAGCTATATATATTTACATATGTAACACTGTCTCCCCATTTTAATTTAATACAGTCAATTTACACAATATATTATCAAAAAACTCTTAAAACACCAACTACTATTATACAGGGTCGCTGATATATATGGAAACGGTCGATTATCTCCTAAATTAAGATAGCTAGCGGAAAATATTAAGACACAAAAGTTTTAGGGTTTTTTAAAATCTATCACAATAAAGAAAAATTAAGTATACAGGATCAGTCAAAAAGTCATGACGAAACAAAGTTGCTTTTTCCTTAATGGAACACTCTGTATATTATTCCACATTTCAATTATTCTCGAAATTCTAAACAAAATTCATATGGCACATCGTTACCTAAATTTAACCGTTTTCGAGATATCGAATTTTGAAAATAACTTTTTACTATTCTCAAATTTATTAAAGGAAAAGCCCGAAATGATGGATATTTATTATGAAAATTACACAAGGTGGAAGATATGGATGATTAAATTTTAATTATTATTTTTTTACAGAAAATAAAAAAGCATAATTGTTCAGGGTTGATAAAAATGCATGAAACGAAAAAATGTATTTTTAACGAATGTCCTGGATATTTCAAATTTTATGAAAACAATAGTTATGCCAGAAAAAAAAAAGAGAAAACAAGTTTTAATAAACAACAAATAATTTTTTTTGGAATTCTATTTTATTATAAGGTGCTCAAAGTGTTCACCATTTACCTCCTGACAGTAATGAATTCGTTGAACAAAATTTTGTAGTGAATCTAAAAGTGTGTTGGGAGGAATGGTGGAAATTTCATGCCTTATCCTTTCTTGCAACTCTTCGATATTTTGCGGCCTATTTTTGTAGACTACATTTTTTATGTGACCCCACAGAAAAATAGTCAAGTGGGGTCATATCGGGAGACCTAGCTGGCCATTCAATTGCCCCCCTGCGTCCAATCCATTTATCAGGAAAGGTTTCATCTAGATATACCCGTACCAAACGTCCAAAATGTGGAGGAGCCCCATCTTGTTGAAACCATATTTGTTCTGCCGGTAAATTGGGATTGTTATTGTTCGGGAATAATCGTCTAAGCTCTGGAATAATACGCTCTTGCAAAAGTAATAAATATCGTTCAGAGGTCAAATTTCCGTTTATAAAATAGGGTCCTATGACGTGTCCACCAATAATGCCACACCAAACATTTACTTTTTTGTGGTCGTTGGGTGTGAACTTCCTCCATCCAATGTGGGTTTTGGTCTGACCAATACCTACAGTTGTGTCGGTTTACATGCCCGTTTAAACAAAATGTAGATTCGTCAGAAAACAATATGTGGTTGGCAAAGTTGACATTTTCGTTTAATTTATCCATAATAACTTCGCAGAACTCGATTCTACGGTCAAAATCGTCTTCACTCAACTCTTGTAACATATGAATTTTATATGGATGGAATTTTTCACGTTTGCAAATTTTTTGAATGGAATATCGACTCATGTTATGATTTACAGCCCTCTGTTGCGTCGAATTTATTGGATTTTCCACCACATCTAACATGACATTCAAAGAATTTTCTTCGTTTGTAACGCTTACTGGCCTTCCACTTTTTGGTCGATCTTTGACACCTCCAGTTTCATGAAAACGCTGCAATGTTTTTGAAATGGTTGATTTAGAAAGAGGTTCCCGATCGGGATGCAATTCATTAAAAATAACCACTACTTGGTCAAAACTTCGTCTTCTATCACCATATCCTATGATCATTAAAATTTCAATACGCTCGATTTCACTTAAACGTGCCATTTTTGGGCGAAAATAATTTACACTAAATGTATTTTTGACATGTGTTGTCAAGATCATCACTGTTAGACAAAAAGAACGAAGCGGCGTTGTTATGGAGCTAGAAACCTTCAAAGGTAACTTGATGGACTATAAACTTAATAAACTAAAATATTTTTGTATACTTTATAAGAAAATGATTTTCAAAATACGATATCTCGAAAACAGTTAAATTTAGGTATTCGATGTGCTATATGAATTTTGTTTATAATTTTGAGAAGAATTGAAATATGGAATAATATACAGGGTGTTCCATTCAATAAAAAGCAACTTTGTTTCGTCATGACTTTTTGACTGATCTTGTATACTTAATTTTTCTTTATTGTGATAGATTTTAAAAAAACCGTAAAACGTTTGTGTCTTAACATTTTTCGCTAGCTACCTTACTTTAGGAGATAATCGACCGTTTCCATACATATCAGCGACCCTGTATACAGAAACCACGCCCAATTTTTACACACGCTACAAATTTGAATGAAATCATAGTAAGAAACAACCGCCGAACAATTTGGTGGTCACCGCAACGTTGTCAAATGTAGTTACTAGTTACCTCAAAGTATGTCACGTACTGATCAAATCAAAACTTATCCAATATATGTATGACGAATCATTTCAATATCACGTCTTTTTCACAAATGAATATGCATTATAGTATTTTTATTAAATATTTCATTTTAAACGCTTTCAAGTTAAACTAATAGGACAGTCTGCAAAACGAACAAAAAGTGGTTTTGCTGCCCATAGCTGAAATCCGACAACGCTGTAGAATAACATTTCAATGTCGTCAATCAGAAGTTATGTAAATAAATAGGTCTATATTTATTAGTCGTCTGTGTTCAGAACCCACTTGATGCATTTTAATAACTTTTTTTTATTTGACACATAAATCACCAAAAATCAAAATCAAATTGTGTTAAATACAAATTTGTATATTTTAGATTATGAATGAAATATTTGGTAAAAAGGCTTGGACTGATCCTATAAGTGTGGCTTCGTCATCAGGAATCTCTAGGAAACGAAAAACAAACACAGATTCAGGAATAGAAAATGATCAAAAACTTGTACAGGTAATTCCAAAAATATGCTTTCAAAAATGATTATTTGTAAAAAATAGTGTTTCTAAGCTCCTTTAAATATGAAATAAATTGTATAAAAACAAAAAACCATGGAAAACATCCGTTTTTTTGTGTCAAGTGTCATGAATATTTGTAAATTAAAGTACTGTTTAAACTCACTTGTATTTGATATTTCGAATGATTTTGCTTTAAAAAAAAACTAGCATTTGATCTAGGGTGCAATAATATAAAACTTTTACATAAAAGGTAACTTTCGTATAACAGTTGGCATAATATTAAATGTGATTTTATAGATACAAGTAAACGTAAACGGTTATTTAATTTATCAACAAAATTATCTAAACTAATTGCTTTTGTATCAAATACCGCGAAGATATCGTCCACATACTTGAACCAGACTCTGGAAGTACTCGAATACTGTGATTAGAAATGTAGAGATTGAACAGAGATTAGAACAGTAGACAGTTGGATACTTTTGAAAGTTTAGAAATCATTAAGTGTAACAGTAGTATGAATAAGGACAATGGTCCGATACCCACCAGTCCACTGTTTGCTTTGATAAACAAAGACAGTTACGGTTCAGTGAACCGTGACAACAAATTTAGTGGAAATAGTGCAAGCGTGTAGGCTAGAATTTAGTTTTAATCTGGTCCTGAAGATGCCAACTTGGTTGGCGAAACGCGCCTCGAGAAAAGTATAGTAGTTCGGTGTTTCGTGGAAAAAGTCCAGTTTTTTGTTTCTACGCCGAAGGTTCCAGTACCCACACCACGTTCACATTTTATAATAAAAAACAAATCATTTACCAGACGATATGTTATTAGAAATACTGTCACTATGACTTTCGGGGGCTGCATAAGTTTCTCTGATTATTTGGATATTCTCACTGTTATTGGCATAGATGCCAAAATGTTCGAGCCTATTTTCTTTGATGGCTTTTGTACCAGTAAAAAAATAAATGTGAACTGATCATCTGAAACATAGGTTACCAGCCAAAACAAGAAGTCACGAAATACATCGTATCAGTCTTTGGATCATTCGGAAAAACTTACCATTTCTAACCAAACTGAGTACTTCATCATTTTCCTCTAATGTTACACGTTTTCCTTGTATTACGAAAGTTACTGTATTATACTCGTCATACTTGTAATACTCGTTAGAATTTGATGACAAGATAACAAGTAAAAATTCGATTTGGTCAAAAATCGCGCACAAATGGAGGAAGAACACTTTTGTGTTGGCTTTGGAATAGAAGGCAGGGAAAAAATGCAGACAAAAGTTTGTAAATATCCAGGTTTCATACGTTCGTTACATAGGTAGACGAATACAAACTGGTGAAGGTAAAATACAAAAACCTCCTCAATTTTGTTGACCTAAATGAAATACTGGGAGGAAAACATAAAATTGAACCTGCGCTAATAATTGATATTGCGAAACAACATGTTCTAGAAAAGATTCTTGATACTGAAGATAAAGAATATACCCAAAAAAATGTAGATTTGTCTGAAACACAACCAAGTTCATCGAAAAGTGAGGTGCAGCACAAAAACATTACAGAGAACAAGCTTTCAAACGTAAAAGGTTCAGTGTGACCCGATAAAAACAAATTGCTTGAAAAATTTGTTGAAATTAACGAAACTTTGAAAACAAATAAACGTAATTTCTCTGGGATGATGAATTATCTGAAAGATGAAGGGGTCATCAACAAGTGATGGCATTAATTACATCAATAAGCTCATCACGTAAAAAAGAAGATATAAAAGTGACGATGATTAAATAATAGTAATATTAAGTGTTTTTTCTGGTAATAAGTTCAATATTTTTCAGAACAGTTTTAGGTTAGTACTTATTTCATGGTTTGTTATCCTAAGAAACATTTAAGTTCCTTCAATCATAAGAACCTACTTCGTTGAAAATGTTTTGTGTTGTAAGCTTTCAAAAGTTTATCTTTATAATCAGTTATATTGTAATTACAGTATCGGACAAAATTAGAGCGACTAATTTAACTATATGATAAAATTTTACTTAACAATAATGCAGCAAAAATAAAGTGGCCAATGTATCCATCCCTTTAACAGGTTGACTGTCGACCATATTTTTTAGGGATTCGGGGATGCCGTTAAATTTTATTTGTTTTATTGTCTTTATTTATGATACCATAAATCATGTATATTGTAGTTTTATAATCTTTTTTAGTTGTTTTGGTTTAAAATTAGCGCAAAAAATTATACTCGATCGGAGTGGTCGGCGTCAGGCATTAATATTTTCACTGGATGCCGAACACTCCGATCGGAGTCGCTATACATTTTAGCAATAATACCAATAAAACACACCGTAGTTATGTAAAACACTTTTATTTTTATATCAGGAACACAGGAGAACTAAACTGGTAATAAAATAAAACTATACAAAAAAAAAACAAATAAATTTGCGCAAAGCAAAAAATATAAATAAAATAAAACATACAAATAAAACAAAAATATCACTAAAAAAACTAAAATGGTAACGAGATCTTAGGTACACAACAGAAAAAAAACGTGTTTGGTAATAAAAACTGGTAACAAAATAAAGGTATACAAAAAAATATTTGGTTTACAGGTAACTAGGTAACTAGGTAATAATAAATACAATAAAACATACAAATAAAACAAAAATATCACTAAAAACACTAAAATGGTAACGAGATCTTGGTATACAAAAGAAAAAAACATGTTTGGTTTACGGTAAATAACCAAATAACAAACTTGCTCAAGAAAAAAAATATATAGCAAATACTAAAATGACAAAAACTACATATTTTTATGAAAGTCTTCAAAGCACTTTACACAAAAACCAGGAATTCCAGGGCATTGTTTGCATTCAAATGTTGTGTGTTTTTTTATTTTATTTTTCCGGCAAGATTTGCATTCCTTTATAGACACTCTTTTGTTTTCAGTACGCCCTGTCTTTATTTCATTCGAGGTTTTCTCAATTTTGGAGCTAACAGATCTCTAATTACCTCCAGTCGAAAGTCATAGAAACGAAGACGACGACCACCAGTGCACTTTCTATGTAGATAGTATGCATTTATCAAACTCATTTGTAGAACATGAATAAAATGTTTCTTATACCACCTTATCGTTTTCCTATTGCATGGATAGTACGACAACATTTGATCCTGGCGATCAATTCCTGATATATAGTTGTTATAGTTTAGAATGGCTTTAGGTTTTTCAGTTTCCTTTCTCCTTTTATTCTTGAACATGCCAGTTTCATTCCCAAATTCAGTGCTTATATGCGTGACATCGCGTTTGTCCTTCCATTTTCCAATATGAATTCCATTGGAGAATCTAGATTCATTTTCTCCTTGTTTCAGTTTCGCCTTTACGACTTGTGGGTTGTGCTTACGGTCACTTCTTAGGGTTCCGGTACAATATGTGTCATTTTCTAGCAGTCTTGTAGCTAAGTCAACACTATTGTAGAAGTTGTCGAGGTATACCGCATGTCCTTGACCTAACCTTTCCTCAAGTAGGTGTACAACTACTTTGGTTGTATGGCCAGTCCCGCCATATTCATCTGATGAACCTTCATACACGCGGAATTTCAGTACCAATCCATCAGGTTCTGTAAGCAAGTTTTATTCCATATTTGTGTCGTTTATTTTGTATATATTGTTTGAACTGTAAACGCCCCCGCCACAATACCATTGATTCGTCTAACGACAATTCTTTTCCCGGGTAATTGAGGCTGTTCATTTTCGCGTTGAAAAAGTCGACCACAGATCTTATTTTGCCTAAACGATCGTTAGCTCTAGTGTCGGTAGATGTAAAGTGTAGACACCTCAAGATAAGAAGAAATCTATTTCTTGACATATATTTTCGAAAAATCGGTATATTGAAGAGCGGGTCCGTTTTCCAGTAGTCATTTACTCGTGGAAGTTGAATAGTGCCTGAATGAAAGAGCAGACCTATAAATATTTTTAATTCTGGAACAGTCAGGTGCTTCCAATTTGTGATACGTGACTTTGCAGATGTTCCACTGCTGAGGAAAACTTGAATAGCATATTCGTTTGTCTGGTTTGCAATCTGGTATAAAAATTGTCGTCAATTATAAGGTTAGTTAACTTCTACCGATTGGGCGAGTACAGCGCACGTTTAACAGTAAACTTTAACGCGAATTTTGGAGTCACAAAACAAGTTGTATGAAGATTAATTAAAAATTTTCGTCTCCGCGGAAGAGTTGCTGACACTGACTCCGAGTCGGATTATAACTTACCGTCCACCAGTAAGAAGAGAAAGAAGACATCAAACAAAGGTAACAAGTTGTACGAAGCATTGCAGTAAGCCCAGATAAAGAAAATGTTTTGTCGGATAGTCAAAAAGAAAATGAAGATACAACTCATGAAATGCCAACAAAAAGTACAGCAGAAAAAAATTGTACTTTTAGCAACAGTAAATCGACGTCGTTTACCTGCAAGTCTAAAAGGAAAAAACGGACACAGAAGGTCGTACACAGAAACGTAATATTGTACACATCATGCAAGGTCCTACTAATGCTGCCAAAGAAGCTGTAACTCCTTTAGATGTTTTCCATTGCATCATGACTCCAAGTTCCCTTGAAAAAATTGTCAGTTATACAAATGCTGAGATATCCATTCGAGCACAAAAATATAAGATAAATAAATACACTAATTCAGAAGTAAAGCAGGACGAATTACATGTCCTATTAGGTCTTTTAATTTTTGCAGCTGCCCAAAAAGGATAATCACTTGGCAACGAAAGAAATTAGCTAAGCTGGGGGTCTACCCAAAACCGAAAAGCATGGTAAGTGGTCTACGAGACAAAATAGCTTGGGGACCTCTGGTTTAAAGTAAACAAGTAAGATTAAAAAGTGATATTGACTTGATATGTTGGAAAAAAACAACATTTAGTTGGAAACTTGTAGCAAAATGTGACATAAATAATATTTCTAACATAGAGTGTGAAAAAGTGTAACATAATATTGACATGGTATCAATTTTCGTTTGAATTTCAACAACATTGTGTTGCACTTTTTGCAACATTATTTATCTCAAAAATAGTATTGGGACACACTTTCTATACTTTTCCCACTTTTTGTACTTTTCTAGGTGACAACTTCGTTTGTTGGCAAAATGAGACTGAGACAGGCACGTTCAATGAAATTACAGGAGCTGTGTCCACCTGAAATAATATGTTAAGGAAGAATAATGTGTACGTGCAGCAAATTATCTGTTACTTAACAGCGAAACATGATATCGAAGGAAGGGTTCATTTTTACAACTTCAACACTTTTTATAATTATAATTTACCTGTATATTGTTATATTTTTTAATAAACAAAACCATACATTGTTCAACATCTTTCTTGATTACTTTATAAATTTATTATGTATGTAAATCTATATAATCAAAATCTAAGTAATTTTTCAGAAACAGCACTTTTGGCAGAACCAATCGTTCTTCACAATGCCGTCTACCCTTACACATTTCATGTGGAACCAATTGAGGCACGAATCACGCCTAATTGATCCCGATGTAACCCATGTCTGGCACTCGGCACAAGTCCAATGACCTTTTGCACATTTCTCCTGTACTACAGATAGAAAAATGGCCAGCGCATCTCCCTCAAAATATTCCCGAAGGATGTTTCTTAGATCAATGTCATCGTTACCCAGACAATCTCTCATATTGTTGGGCCTTAATGAAACCACATCCTTCAACCTAATTTTCTTTTCTCCGATCTTTGCGACGACTTGCATCCATGGTCAGCTTTCTGACTTCTCGAAGCAGATGGAAATGGTTGTGCTGCCGATAAACGCCTTGACGGCTTTCGAGCCAGGCCAATTACAGTTTTTGTTTTTGACCCTTTGGGCATTTTCAGATTCGGCTTTTTCGGATTCGGCATTTTGAGCTAGCTGGTAATAATTGATTTCAATATTTACGAGAAAGGACATAATTTGACGGAGCGTTTGCAAGGACCTCATTTAGACAGTCACAAGGACCCCATTATGCAGTCACAAGGGCCTACTAAGGCGCTCATATAGGTCTAATAAGGTACTTGCAAATATTGCGAATATGAGCCAAGTATAAATTAATTTTTATTCCTGTGTCCTATACCTATACGTGCTGAGCAGAGGGCTCGTCTTCATCATCATCTGAGTCATTTTTTGGGGTGATTTCTGTGTTTTTTTAGAAACTTTTTTTTTATATGACCGTGGTTTGCATCATCCCCTTGGGACAACGTTGCACAACTGGTGATTCTGGTACTGTTACTTGTTGTAGTGGAATTTCTGATGAGCTGGAGTCACTGTTTGCTTCATCATTGATGTCCACCGGTATCGGTACTTCTCGATTATGGGCCCACCTCATGCGCGATGTATTTTATGAGCGCTTTTCGGTCAGGATACTTCTGCCCTGTGCTCAAACTTGCTAAATAGTTTAGTTCATGCGTCAACATTGAAAAATCCTTGAATCCATCTGCGACTGATTTACTAACAGATTTACTGATATTGGATTTCTTTGCAGAAGAGATTGTTTGAGCAGGAGTTTGTATGAACACTGGTTCTATTAATTATTGGTGAGTACCTGTTGGTATATTGTAGATTTTCCACCATTGTTTGTCACATAAATATTCTGCATATAAAGATTCTCCAATTTCTTTTCGGAAATGAATGATGTGTCGGCATGGTAATCTCATCGAGATGAAAAATTCACATTCACAAGAAGAAGGCGTGAAATGCTTTTTTTTTTCACCAATAATGAAAAACTTGTCGGCTCAATAGAATTTTCTAACAATCTTTAATTCCTGTTAATTTTTGGAAGTTTTCAAATTCATTTTTAAGATGTAAGTTCCAAGCAAATTCAATTAATAAATCCATGTATTTTTGCTCAGCTGCTTTTCCGGGGCGTATTGCGAAATTGGTTTTCTAAAAATTTGTTTTGCATTTTGAAATGTGCTATTGTTACCATGATCTATGATCCACACCCTTAATGCTTTTATGAATTCTTCAAAAGTACTCAGTTTTGGCACAACTAGTTTGATTTTCTTATTTTTTAGACAGTCACAACTTGACCTACTGCTCTCCGTTTTCACCGTTTGTGCGTCGTCGTACAGATTTTCGTACCTTACTTTGAATGCAGTAAACTTCTTGAGATATGCATCACGGGCCTCAATTTCACTCTCAAGTTAGGCTTCTGCAGCACTGTCTAACATGAGATCGTACACTGCATGATCCAATATCCCCAACTCTTCATGTTTTGACTGTAAAAGTTCCCACAAGAATTTAACTGACTCAACAACCGGTGTTTCAGCATTTAAAAGTACTTCAAGTTCGTTTGCTTGTCGTGTAAATGAGCACATTTGATGATGGTTTGCCAGTGTAATCATGTTCTACAGCAACATCTATACAAATGTTACAAATAGTAACCTTAAATTTAATAATCCTGATTAATGAAAAACAAAACTTACTTCTTTGAAAATGAATTTCAGAAGGAGAAATATTTTCTTTATTGTCAGCAGCAACTTGACTTCTACTATGAAGGAAAAGCGAAGGGACAACAAAGTGCTTCATCTAGTTGTTGCTGCTTTTATCTTCTTCCCGAAAATGATTCTGGCATACTCGGTATGAATTATATACTAGCTCAGGAGTTTTTTCGGTCAATACATGATTTCCACAAAGGGTCGCCCATTGTTCAAACAATTGTGAATATTTTTTAGGATTAGGAAATCGGTGGTCGGGGGAGTTTTTATCCTCACACCCAACAACAGCACACTTACGAAACACCATTGTCCTCAAACTGAAAAGGTCACAATTAATAATATTTTACAATACATAATAAGCCATTCTAGATTAACACGTTCAGTGCCGGTGGCACACGGTGTGTGCCATCGGCTATTTTCGTGAGAAGCCGATGTCACACGGTGTGTGCCACTGTATGCACTACTATGCACTGCTCAGTATTGAGTCGGCTTTTTGACGGGGATTGTTGATATCGCTCTGGCCACTTACAAACCATCTACTTTATTCGTAAACACGACCGGTTTTGGATTTTTATTTTTTTCGAGTGTGTCATGGATCCCGCTATTCCTGGACCATCTAGACCGAAGAGAAGTTGCATACAAAGGGATGTGAAGAGACCATTGACGGAAGATGAGTTACGAAAACATGCGGAGAGTTTTTTGGACAGTTCGGATGACGAACCATTTGTAGAATCGGAGGATTCTTGGGCGGAAGCAGAAAATTTGGAAGATTCTGATAGGGCTGAAGACGAGATTATAAATAACGACCCCGAAGATGGTTCCAGTGACGATGGTAATTCTAATGACGCTCAAACAACTTTTGTCTGGAATGATACTCCTGCCCTTGAAAATATTATATTTTCGGGGAATCCCGTTCTACGTGTACCGCATCCTGGTAATAATTCGTATGATTTCTTTTCCTTATTGGTCACGGATGAATTATTGAATCATATCGTGGAGCAAACAAATGAATATGCCGAGGAAGTTTTTCTAAATAAATCAACAAAAGAAAAGTCTCGCATTACTGAGTGGAAAGATGTTACTCTAAAAGAGCTCAAAGTTTTTCTTGGCATTTGGTTCCATATGGGGAACATACGAATAAATCGTTTGCAGGATTACTGGAAAAAAGATGAACTTTTTGCAATTCCTGGTCTGCAAAAACATGAGTAGAAACAGATTTATGCTCATAATGAGATGTTTACATTTCTCTAAAAACCCTACTAAGGAGGATGATCCCGGTTATGGCGATCGCCTCCATAGAATAAGATTTTTGCAGGACTATTTCAATAGAAGAATGGCAGAGGTTTATTACCCCGGAAAGCAGTTATCGTTGGATGAATCCATGGTTTTGTGGAGAGGGAGATTGGGGTTTCGTCAATTTATAAAAGGGAAAAAACATAAATTTGGAATGAAACTTTACATATTAGCTGAACCAAATGGATTGACATTACGCTGCTTTGTATACAGTGGTGCTCAGGGAGAATTAGGCGGTACAGGCCCAAAGTACTGAAGGGAAAGGACCTATGGACTTTTACAATGTGCCTTTGTCACCTCAACAAACTTGTTGCACACAGAAGGAAGAAAAGGAACCCCCAAAGTTGTTGCAGATTGCAAAATAGGAAAAGGTGAAATTATAACTAAATATAGTAATGGAGTTGCAGTAAGTAAATGGCGGGATAAGAGAGATGTTTTGTTTTAGACGGAATGAAGAAGAAATGATAGTTAAATGATGTTGTTAAGAACCAAAGGCCATTGTTATGTACAACGAGCATATGTCTGGAATCGACAGACAAACCAGATGCTCCATATTACCCAATGAGAGGAAAAACTGAGGTGGTAAAAAAACTAGAATTCATTTCCTATCTATGCTGTTCCTAAATAGTTATTTTCTCTTAAAGCAGAATGCCTAATGCCAATTCAGCTTTTATGATTACCGTATAACAGTAATCAAAGGCTTTTGGAGGAAAAGGACTTACCTCCAGTACAAAGACCCGCAATAGCCCAACATTTTCCAGTCAAGCTGGATAGGACACATAGGAAGAGATGCAGCAAAAGTCTGTAGCAAAAATAAGATTAGGATGATGACACAATATTACTGCCCAGCCTGTGCGAACGAACCAGGACTTTGTTTAGAGAAATGTTTTCCGGAATATCATAAATAAGTATTTTACATTTTCTTAAATATATTTTTGAGTTTCTTATTGCTATTTTATATTTTTGAAACTGATTTCGGTTTTCTCATATTATAATATTTTACTTTATAACCTGTAGTGAAAGTTTTATTTTATGCTTTGTTTTCCACATTTTGTTTTTATTTTTAGAGTTTACCTGAAAATGTTATGCATTTTTTGTTTCAACAATAAAGTTTATTTATTTATTTCCACAAATATGTTTTTCACTTTAGTTGTGACTAAAAACTATCAATGGCACACCTTGTGTGCCACCGGCTTCTGACAACAATTTTGCAACCAGAGGCCGATGGCACACGCTGTGTGCCAGTACATAAAAAACGTAGCCAAAAGTATGCCAAAATATATTACAGTGGCTACAAATCAGAAAAAAAAATCGAAAATATATATTTTTTTTTAAATTTACTCTCGGCTTTTGACATGCGCACGGCAGAAATGGCCGGCAGTGAACGTGTAATGGAGAAACAGTCATCAAGAATAGTAATAACTCAAGATTTCACTTACCAGTGCAAATCCAACAGGCGTCTGACGTCCTTTTTAAGATATTGCTCAACTAAATTGAGTCTCAAATAAGAATATATAATACCCAATAAACAAATAAAACACAAAACTACAGAACTTATAACGTATAACAACACACAGAACATGCGACCACCGGTAACAATAGGTTTGTTTTGGTTTTACTTTACAACCAGTTCAATCGATACGCCCAGATAAATATCGACGTAAAAACATAACGCAAATTATAAATATTAAACATTTGGGCGCATGGACTGAACTTCTTCCGGAGTACCAATCTCTTTTTTTAAGAGTACCAACTATACATAACTCACCAAGCTAGTTGCGCCATCTATGGAGTTGGTCTCATTCTAAATATCACAATTCAGGTAGGCTCATAAGAGTGGACAGCCCCTGGTCGGATTATTCGCTAAAGACACCTATATGAAAAAGTACAAAAATGTACGCGTGTTATATGTACATGAAAATACATTATATGTAATACAAAAGTTGACATGCTTCCCGAGTTTTGCGTCAAAATAGTGCGAAGTTTTCTGAATAATTGTGAAATTGCGGAAACACGGAGAAGTTGTCGGTAATCGGGATCGTGTGTTTTTCGCTTTGTGGAATTTTAGGCTATGGTGCAGAAGTAGTAAACAAATAAGTGTTTAACGTAAAATAAATCTGTCATGTTTTATACGAATTGTTGAAGAAAGTTGTTTACATGGATATAAGAAAGAAGGCTATTTTGCTAGCAACACAAGAACTTTTAAATAAGAACCATTGTGATGTTGCATTTCGGGTTGTTCAAATAGAACTGATTATGACATATACGTTGATGAAATTTGCGGGTAAGTTCAAAAAACGTGTTACATTTACGAGAAAAATACACAGGATGTTTTCAATTCAAAACTGTTATTTAATGTGTATATTATGTTTTGATTTATTGAATTATTTTTCAATTTTCGCCTTCATATTTTCTCGAAGCCCATTATCTCAAAAACTGAGGGATATTTCTACAGTATACCTTGGAACTGATTAACATCTTTTTTAGGGGTCCTACACGATCAGTAATACTGTCAGTATTGCCCTTCAATAAATAATGTCAGTATTTCATCAGTATTCAAGTCACTTATTTTAAACCTTACATGAACAGTATTACTGTCAATATTTTACCTCAGTACCAACCTAACAGGTAACTGAGTCTACAGTGTTTAATATATATACACTCAACATCCACATATCCGAACTCACGATATTTCCGATCTTTTTCTCACGATATTTCCGAACTTGTACTTCCACAATCCCTTCTCGCTGCCAACTATCGACTGTCGCCATCGAATGAGATGAGCCAGAAGAACCCTTTGCGCATGCGCCAGCAGTTCGGTTATCGAGGTGACGTTTCGAAAGTTCGGAAATGTGGAAGTTGTTTGGCGGAACGGAAAAGTTCGGATATGTGGATGTTGAGTGTATATCTAAAAATGGACGCGAGAAAGAAAGCCTGTTTAGCTATAATTTTAGCAATGACAATGAAACGTCGTGTTAAGATGAAAACGTCGTGTGTGGATGAAAGAGTGGCTTAAAAAACGTGAAAAGTATTCGCATATTATGTTGTTGAAAGAAATCGTTAGTACCTCTGAAGAAGATGACTTTAAAAACTATTTCCGTATGAATGAAGAAACCTTTAATAAGTTATTGCAAATGGTTTACCCTTTCCAAAGTAGAAAAGACACTAGTATGCGCAATAGTTTACCTGTAAAAGATAGATTAGCTTTAACCCTGAGATATTTGGCAACTGGCAGAAATTTTGAAGATATGAAGTTTTCTGCCATAATGCCACCGGCTTCAATAAGTTCAGTTCAATAAGTTCAAACCGGCTTCAGTTCTATTCTGGAAACCTGCAAAGTACTGATATACGTATTGAAAGAATATATATGAAGGTAAGACTACTTATAAGAAATTAACAAGTATAATATATCATCAGCCGATTGTCAAGATTAATACTAAAAGAATTTTACAAAGTAAATTGGTAATTAGTGAAGTTAATTTTTTATTGTTTCAGTTTCCTAGAACTGCGGAAGAGTGGATAAACATAGCCAACGATTTCGGATCGCAGTACCAGGCTTGGAATTGTGTGGGTGCCAATCGATGGAAAGCATATTGCAATAAAAAAACCTGCAAATTCGGGATCCCTTTACTATAACTATAAAGGTTTTTTTAGTATCGTTTTGTTGGCATTGGTAAATACTAGAAGAGAGTTTATTATGGTAGATGTCGGTACAAATGGACGAATATCTGATGGAGGAGTTATGTTTTACTCAAAATTTGAAGAACTTTTTCAACAAAAGGCTCTACATTTACCTGAAGATGCTCCGTTGCCTAACACATCAAAAAAATTTCCTTATTACTTTGTAGCCGATGAAGCACTTGCATTGGACTACCATTTACTGAAACCTTACTCACAGAAAAACCTGAATAATGCGCGACAAGAATTCAATAGGAGATTGTCACGAAATAGAGTTGTTGTAGAGAATGCATTCGGCATATTGGCCTCTAGATTTGGAGTTTTTCAAAAGGCAATAAGCCTTGAACCGGACAAAGCCACGAGCATGACAGTGGCATGTTGCTATTTGCATAATTTTCTTGCCAAAGAAACTAAACAAACATACCTTCAGTTAGCTGAAGCAATCCCATCAGAAAGAAGTAATCTAGTCAACTTACAATGTTCATTAGGTAGAAACAGTACAGTAAATGCAAAGACAGTTCGAGAAATGTTTTGTCAATATTACAATAATGAAGGCAAATTAGTATAACGCACATTGTCAATAACAAGGAAATGTATCGAATAAAAATAATTTTGACTTTGTTTTTGTTTTTTAATTTTTTTATTGGAAATTTTGTTTAACCCTATAAATTTATTCTGAAAAAGTAGTGAACAAAGCTACCAAATTTGAACCTGCATAATCTTGTGATTGGACGCCATCTTCTGTGCTGACAGGAGGAGACATAATTTCTTGAGATGTAGAAGTAAAGGACTGAACCGAAGAACTTCGAAAAGAGTGACCGAATTCGTTTCCAGAATTGCTATTACCATCATTAATTTTGGAGATTAGCCAAACTAGCTTCAAAAATATATCGTTTATGGCTTTTTCTGCAAAAAATTCTTTGCTGCGGTTCTAATTGCATTAGTTTTTCTCCCCAAACATTGGCTGCATTAGGAATATCATGTTTTGCTTCAGATGGCTGTTCCAAATATTTACAAGCTAAAGTTAAAAGCTCATTTTGTTTCGCCATTGATCCTGAAATTTTGGTTTTTTTGATTGGGGTTTTGCAGGAAAAATTGAGCACCATGTGCTTCCGGCGGTATTACAAGTGACGAGGATGTTCCAGCTGCAGCAGTAGCTGGAGTATTGTATGCAGGATCAGAAGCCAATATCCTTTGCATGGTGTCAAAAAATTCCCAATGGCAATGGCCAGTACCTGATATATTTTTTGCGTTAAGAATTTTTTTATATTACGTTTGCATTCCACGCCGTTTTCGTTCACATACTGGTATTTCCCAAGAAACTGGATATCCATGTTCACGTAAAACATTGCTCACCGCCGTAAAAAAATCTTTTTTATGTGGATTTAATAGTTCTTGTTTTCTGTTTTCTATTTCAGATAGGAACAGTAGCACTACAGTTCTGGGCCAGTGGTATCTTTGCTCTAAAACTATTTATTAAAATTATTACATAATAAAACAATTAATTATTCATTACCATTTTCACTCGTTTCCATGAGCTCATCCGTCTATTTTCAGATGTCATTTGTTTTGAGTAATGACGTCATCAAAGACTATTTTTCAAATGGCAACCCCCATTTTTTTAAATTAATTTGAGAGACCCTTTCATTGTCGATTTAACGGTATAAAAATGTTGCCACCTTACATAACAAAATTTTTTGAGTAAATGACAATTGAACGTTACAAAATGAAAAATGTATTTTTCACAATAACTAAACGAAAATTTCTGAAAAAACTGAACACAAATAAAACAGCAAAAAAGTACGTTGCTAAGTAAAAAAATTATCAGATTAAGTTTTTGACGTATCCATGGTCCAAAAATTACCCAAGATAAAAAGATTGACATTGTGTTAAGTATGGAAGAGAACTCTCAGAGTACCTCTACACTAGTTGCCTCAGAAAATGAAGTTAGTCAGACGACAGTTCTACATATCCTGAGGAAAGAAAACTGTCATCCCTACAAATTTCAGGTTGTGCAAGAACCCAACGAAGACGACCCCAACTGGCGATTGCAATTCTGTGAAACTATGATGAATCTTTGTCAAACAAATCCAAATTTACACCAGCGAATACTTTTTCCATGAAGTCAAAATTGCAGGTATTGGAGTCGGACAAATCCTCATTGGATCATCGAAGCACATACTCAACATCCGCAGAAATTAAATGTGTGGGCCGGAATAGTCGCAAATAGAACAATAGGGCCTTTCTTCTTTGAAGAAACTCTCACAGGAGAAAGATATCTGGAGTTCTTGCAACATGATCTAGTACCAGCACTTGAAGTAATTTTTCCAAACGAGAATGATCCTGACATTCCAGATAACACACTGGTTTCAGCAAGACGGAGCACCCCCGCATTATGCGCGCTCAGTTCGTGAATATTTAGACGTCATCTTTCCTCAGAGGTGGTGGCAGACGAGGACCGATAGAGTGGCTCGCGAGATCCCCAGATCTTACACCACTTGATTATTTTTATGGGGTTATTTAAAATCAAAAGTTTACTGCAGAAGACCACACAATTTAGCCGAACTACGAGATCGCATTAGAGATGATGAAATGGGATCCTTACCCGGGAAGGCATTCAGAATGTACAAGAAGAATTTGTACACAGGCTTGCATATTGCCAAGAAGTTGATGGACGGCATTTCGAACACTTAATTTAAAATTGTATTTGCTTATTAAAGAAATTTTCGTTTATTGTGAAAAATATATTTTTCATTTTGTGACATTCTATTGTCATTTACTCAAAAATGTTGTTATATAAGGTGACATTTTTATACCGTTAAATCGACAATGACAGGGTCTCAAATTAAATTAAAAAATGGGGGGGTTGCCATTTGAAAAAATAAGATGATGACGTTATTTCTCAAAAACAAATGACATCTGAAAATAGACGTTCCCTCAAAAATGTGTGTTTTTATTAAACAAAATCGATCTGTTCGAGGATTTTTTTCAAAAAATTTTTTGTTTCATATTTACTGAATTTTTTCCATACTTTAGGCGCGCACTGTATATATATGTACCAGGTTAAGAATTTGAGCAATTTTCAATTCTCTGCTACACTTAACGACATCATTACAAAGTGCATGGTTTTCCTCTTGCCAACTCTAACAATATGGGTGCCGTAGGATTGCTCATGTAAACTATTAAATAAATGTATGGAATAACATTGTCATTTGTAATATGAATAATAATAAGTAGTCTATTAAAATCTTAAATCAAAATGTATGTTTTTAGTTACGGTCTGTAATTTACATATAGTTTACAATCGTATCTTTCGGACATTATGACAAGCTGGGGTATAGTTTTTTTTCATAAGAGACAATACTTCTGAATATGTACCTACTTCTTGGGCAGTTGATACGAAAAAAAGATGTTTACTTATGGCCCAAGAAACTGTCTGAAACTCAAATCAAAAAGTTAAGGAACAATTGTTCAGAACCAAGTCTAAATATTGAATATGAAGAATGGCATGGTATTTGCAAGGCTACCGTATATACCCTACAACATGCTCAAAATTTGGCAGAGAAGGCGGAATACACATCCAATTTATCAGCAGATGAAACTGATGTTGAGGGACTGGTAATAGATGACGAAGACAGTAATAATATTGTGGTCTATGAGGAAGATGAAGTATCTGATGATAATGTTGAGTCAATACGACATAAATTAAAGAACAAAACAGGAAGGAATGATAACTATTCCACAAACCGAGTCAATTCGAGTCAAACTCCATCAGGATTTGAATGTAAATAAATCAAGATGGTATTATAATTAAAAAGAAATTTTATCCTCCTGGAACCCACCGTCCAATGTATTGGACATTTTATTTTTACCTACAGCTATACTAATCACAAAATTAGCGCCCTAGAATACCCAGATCCATTTAGTTGGACATGTAGTGCGCGCTCTCTACCGGCGTCGTTAGTAACCTTTCGACTTGTAAACATTTTAATCGGCTATTTTGTGTAATGGCGGCTTTCAGACGAGTAACATATGATGGTAAGTACACTATTTGCATGATATTTCTTGTTTTTTTCGTTTTTCATGATATATTTTTGCACGTAATGCTTGGTTACACTCTAGTTTATATAATTACAATCACAAATTTTGTTAAAATAATTTAATTGTGACGTGAGAGCTCTATTTTTACCGTGTCCAATACGTTGGACGTGAGGATCCAATGACGATATTATACGCTTGGATCTAGTTCAACCTGTTGGACATTGGGACTGTATGACGACATTTTGTTTAGAACCTGTTTATCATTTTACTTTGTTTTTAGCAATTTTCGGTGAAAAAAATATCTTAGACCAGGAGAGGATGACGATAAATTATTACATTTATTGGAAGTAGACTCCGACATAGAAGGTTACGACCTTGAAGAGGACGAATTGGATGATGGGGTATTTCAGGAACAAGATACTGCTAGAGGGGACATAGTTGAGATGGCTATTGAGGAAGAAAACGTTTTAGAAGAGAATGATGAAGACAATGATCAAATAGAAGGTTTAGATGACGAAATTGTTGAAATTTCTACTAGTAATGAACAAGTGCAGCAGGATGAATATGATTCAGAGGACAATGTACCGTTAAGTGTGTTACAGAAAACATTAAAAAGCGGAAAATAATGGACATAGATTGAAGATGCGAAATAAAAAAAAGAAAACTTTTCATGGAAAAAATCTGAAAAGTTTCACGGAGTAGAATTTGAAATACAAGATAATGGAGATACAAGTCTAGAAAGAATAAATTTCACACCGTCGGACTATTTTTCCAAATACATGGATGATAACATGTTCCAAACAATATGCGATAGCACTAACGTAAAATACATGCTACTTCATGAGAAACCATTAAATTTGACCCTAACAGAGACCAAGCATTTCTTTGGAATATCTATCTTAATGTCTTTGTTAAAATATCCCAGGGTACGAATGTATTGGGCTAAAACGACAAGAGTTTATTCAATTGCATCAGTAATGACAAGAGATAGATATTTCAAAATAAGAAACCATCTAAAAATCGTCGTTGACAATGATATTTCAGAACATTTGCGAAAATCAGACAAATTATGGAAAGTGCGACCATTGTTAAAGAAGATTAGGGAGACCTGCCTGTCCTTGCCTAGGGAAAACGTGGTGGCTGTGGACGAGCAAATGATTCCATTTACTGGGATTTGTGGTATCAAGCAATTTGTTAGAGGAAAGCCAAACCCAGAAGGTTTAAAGAATTTTGTTTGCGCTACGCCGACAGGTCTTGTTTTAGACTTCGAAGTCTACCAGGGCAAGGACACTTTTTTAGACAATACTGCAAAAGATCTAGGGGTGGGGCCTTCAGCCGTCGTCAGACTAGTCCAGACGTTAAGAGAAGGATCTCAGATCTTCATGGACCGATATTTTACAACAATTCCCCTGTTGGAATATTTGTTAGATAATAAGCTTCATGGTACCGGAACAATCATGAAATCGAGGATTCCGCGATCTGTACAACTAACAAGCGAAAGTACTCTAAAAAGACTGGGAAGAGGTGCTACTGAACAAAGTGTAAGATCTGATGGAAAAATTAATGTAATACAGTGGTACGATTTAAAGCCAGTGTTACTTGCCTCTACCAATCTGCAAGAGCATCCTGTGGGAGAGTGTAAAAGGTGGTCAAAACAAGATAAAAAATTTATTCAAGTTAGAAGACCCACGATATACCCACTAAAGATAGGATGTTGCGCACTAGTGGGCGGTCCCTATTTTGACGCGTGACGTCACTCACAGAGTTGTTTACGTTCTTCGCTGTGTTGACAGTGTGCTGTTTGGTGGTTACCGGTGTTTAAAATCAATATTACATAGTTTTTATAGATCATATTTAAATATTAACTAATCAAAATGCGGTGTGCCGTTGTGGGATGTGATTCCGACAACCAATCTAAACGGAATCCGTGCAAAAACGTTAAGTTTTTTAGTTTTCCTAAAGACGACAATCTAAGCAAGAAGTGGTTACATTTAACCAAGAGGGAGGACAAAGTTAATTTAAAAAACGCTGTAATTTGCTCCAAGCATTTCTGTGAAAGTGACTATAAGGTTAATTTAAAACATATTTTTTTGGATTATATCCCTAAGAATTATCGTGGATTAAAGGACGATGCAATCCCTACGCAAAATTTACCCCAATCACAATGTGTTTCATTATTGGGATCTTCGACATCTGGTGCTGGGGAAAAGCGAAAAAAAAATGTATTTGAAAAAAAGACAAAGAGCTCAACTTATTAAAAACATCATGGCCAAAGACACGTAAGTTTTAAATTTAGATTGAATGTATATATTTAATAATGTAGGTATGTTTATTTTTGCATGATAGGGACAAAGAAATAACTGAGCCTAGACCTAAACAAGATAATATGATAGATTTTAGAGAAGGTGAAAATTTAGATTGTAATATGGTAGTGGAGTCGAGTACTACTTCTGAAATAGGGTGATGGTTAATTTTATTTATTGCAATTTAATTTACTTTTTATCTATGTGTATTTTTTTATCATGTGCTTATGTATAAAAATGTTTAGGGTTCAAACAAATGAAAATATGAATTTCCTCGAACGTAGATTGTTAGACGTAACGAAGGAGAACGAAAAACTGAAATGTCAGCTTGCTGGGATAAAAAAAGTGTTTAGCGAAAATCAAATTAAAAAAATGAACAGCCAAAAGAGGATTAAGTGGTCAGTAAGCGAGATTTCAAGCGCTATATCAATGTATGCTGCTGGCCCTAGGGCATACAGGCTTAGTCTAAAAAATGGTTATCCCTATCCAGCAGTCTCTACTTTGAAGGAATGGCTAAGAAAAATAAAATTGGAACCCGGGATTTTAAAACATGCTTTAAAAATCGCTCAATTTGCAGAAATGAATGAAAAGGATCGTGTATGTACCATTATATTTGATGAAATGAAAATAAGAAATGAATATCAATATGACTCAGCAAAAGACTCTGTGATGAAGCCTTACAATTATGTTCAGGTTGCTGTGATTAAGGGAATATTTAGATCGTGGAAGCAGCCAATTTTTTATAATTTTGATTGTAAGATGACATCTGCCATTTTAATGGACATTATTAAATTTGTAGAGGATTCTGGTAAGTTTAACTATTTCAATAAATTACATAAAATATTTAATGCTAAACATTGTAGGTTTCCATGTTGTTGCTATGGTATCAGATTTGGGAGGTGCAAATCGGGGGCTTCACAGTGACCTTAATATCTCAGAGGCTAAACCATACTTTGAAAATCCTAGGACAAAACAAAAAAATTTTTGTATTCGCCGACGTCCCCCATCTTCTGAAATTAATTAGGAATAATTTTGTGGACCACGGATTTTTAATTAACAATAAACCAATTAAGAAGCAAATTGTAGAGGAGGCCCTAAATGCAACATCTGGCTCAGATTTAAAAATCACACACAGTATCACCCTTGACCAGCTTAATGTTACAGGACCTCAAAGGCAAAAGGTAAAATATGCCGCTAAATTGTTTTCACACACCATGTCAAGTGCGATATCCCGATGTGGAACACTTGGTTTTTTAACCACAGATAATTGGTTAGAGTGTGCAGATTTTTTTAAATTGGTAAGTATGTCATTCTTACTGAATTATTTTATTTTTTATTAATTTTCTATTTTAGGTAAATGATTGGTTCGATGTTTTTAATATCAGCATTCCAGTATCTGACTCCCGGGCAAGAAATAGGGCCTATGGATTAGCCCTTGAAGAACAGAACAGGATTTTAAATAAAATGTCTGAGGTGATTACTCAATTAAAGGTAATTAACAGTCGAAGCAAATTGCCATTTCAAAAGGGTAAGGTATTAATCTTTCAAAATATTGTTACTCTAATAACATTCTTATCTTAATTTAGGTATACTGCTGTCCAATTCTGCTCTACAAATGCTAATGGAGGATCTAAATCGTCGTTTTGGCGCTCAATACCTGTTAACAAGACGCATTAATCAAGATGTCATAGAAAACTTTTTCGGAGTGATCAGGGCAAAAGGTGGTCTCCATGACCATCCAAGCCCTTTGGAATTCAAATACAGATTAAGGTCCTTTATTTTAGGGAAAAACCAGGGAGCGTATTCGGATTATTCTAATGTAGAATTAGATGATACCCCAGATATCCCGCTAAGTGGAACTTTAATTAAAAAGCTAAATATTACGTCTGAGGTATCAGCTGATTGTAATAATGAAAAATCTGTTTTATTACAAGAGTTAAACGAGCTTGAATATGACGGGCTAGAAAATTTGGCAGGTTTTGTCTGCCACAAACTACGAGATCCGACCTTACAAAATTCCTCAAGCCAGGGCTACTCGTGGATTGATCACCTCAGCGAGGGTGGTTTGTCAAAACCATCTTCAATTTTTATGTCCCAAATTGAGGAACTTAATAAGGTGTTTCTCGAAGTTAATGGTGATGATTTAATTACTGAAAAACAAAATTTTATCCATGATCTTTTGGAAAAAAGTAGCAGTATTGACTGTCCTATAAAAGCCAAGCGATTATTTTTTAGGTCCAGAATGTTCTTTCGCATCAAAGAACTTAATAAAGCTTTAAAGGACAAAAGTAATCTTAAAAGAAAATGGAAAAAAATTATTTCTTAGGTTAATCATGTTTATACTCCTATTTACTATTTTATTATAACTACTAACTTGTAAACGTAGATATGTTGGTTTTATACATTTTTAAAGTTAAAATTAAGTTAGAAATGTTTTTTAATGTTTAAATTAGCATCTTTATATATTTTTTAAATAAGTTATGCATTGTATAAATTTTACAACTTGTCACAAAACACTCCATTTTATTCCTAAAATATTTTCTATGAGGGCCCTGTATATAAACTGCATTAATAAAACGTTGCATTTAAACCCTATATATTGTTGTGTTAATTAAGGATAACCGAATACCCATTAACCCTCTCGAAACAATTTTTTCTCTAAATATTTTTAATGTGCACCTTTTTTCGCAAAATTCGTGACAAAACCTTTAAAAAACAAGTCTTGCAGTCAAAGTAAGGCGTTTATAAGCACAGCTATGCAAAATCCAATAATTTTATGTCTTTAGATTATAAAGTGAATCATTACAAACATCTTTTGTATTAGACATTATTTTCTAACTATGAAATTAAATGCGCTATCAACGAAAATACGTACAAACGGCTATCTCTGTAATGAATATCACTCTGTGAGTGACGTCATGCGCGCGGCCGCTAAAAACTGAACGCCGGAGCATCCGGCCCTGGTATATGGCGCAAATAAAAAAAGTATCAACAATTTCAAGTAACCATACTCGTGGTAGTGACACCAGATCAACTGATAATAGAAAGAACAGCTGTGCTAGGCCTACTATAGCCTCATAATTAGAGTTGTGTTTTAGACCCTGTTGTGTATTCCGTTTACTACCTACCTTCACAGCAAACAATATTAACCGGCGTGTCAAGCGAAGGACCAAAACTCGTCAAAGGCAATACCCTCAACATCTTCCGCGCGAACATCGCTACTGCCAAGACCACGAAAATCACCGCCTACAACACCGTCAAAAACGTCGACCAACATTATCTCGCCCGAATTGATAGAGCCACTACTCTCAACATCTTTTGCGCGAACACCATCACCACCGCCAAGACCACAAAATTCACCGCCGTCAAAACCACCAGCGTCGAACAACTTTATCTCGCCGAAATTAATAAAACCACTACCATAGGCACCATCAAGAGAAGCCAATGCTCGCAAGAAGATGAAATATGTGCTGCTAACTGCGTCACCGTACAAAAATGAGTTGGAAGAGTTAGAAGCATGCAAGCAAGCCAAAACCCAAAAGATGAAAAACGGAAATATATAGATGAATTAAAGAGTTAACACGTTTAGCGCCACCATGCTAAAAAAAATAATCTTAGGGGCCACTTCTTAAAATTAATTGAACTGTATAAAAATGCTCTCATAAATTAATTATTTTATAATTTATGTGTATATATATATTTTTTTTTGTAAAAAAAGTGTTGTATTCAAATGGATACAGGTAGCCATTTTGTAAGAATTATCAATTTTGGCTACTTGTATCCATTTAGATACAGGAGTAAAACTTGTTAGTTCCTGTCGGATTTTGTACGTCGCACAGTAGTATTTGACCGTACGCACTTGCGAAGTTGTGTTGACTCGCGTTGTGTGTGGTTTACATAGAGGCCCATAGTGAGTGAAAATAATGTCGTATGAAAAGGAATAAGATCATTTACAAAAATTATGGGAATATGTGGATTTCTCAGACGATGAAGAACCTTTTAGTGCAAGTGAATCAGAGTATGAACAAGATGAGTCAGAGATCGAGAGTTCTAGCGATGATGAAATCCCAGTCAAGAGGAAAAAACTTACCAGTCTCACTAAAAATGAGAATAAGGGGGTAAATAAGAAAATTCAGAATACCGTTTGTAATGTTTCTTCTGGTAAGCCTACCATACTTTATTTTATTTGTAGGTAGGTAAATGTTTTATGTGTTTTTTAGCTTCTAATAACTATATTGACAAACCGGAAGTTGACCATCTAGATCACGGGTGTGACGTGCCCTCTACTTCCGATGATAATGCCAACAGAGTAGTTGAATTACCTAATCAGGAATCTGATAATCTCTCTAATCCTAGTATGTCATCTATTATTATTATTATTATTATTATTATTATTATTATTATTATTATTATTAATATTATTTTATATGTGACTTTTTTAGCTTCCAATAACCATATTGATGAAACTATATAAGCTGTAATAATGTCACAAAATATAGGTGACGTGGAAGAAAGTGATACAGATAATGATGAATCAGATCCTGAAAACAGCGAAACAAACACACTTACTTGGAAAAAGTTTACGTTATCTAGGCTAAATGTGTTTGATTTCAGTGAAAGAAAGTCCGGCGTGACTGAAGAAATAATGAATACCTTCAAAGAAAAAAAAAGAACTAGATTTTTATAAAATTTTTTATAACAGATGACCTAATAAACTATATGGTAACCGAAACAAACAGATATGCTCAATCTATGAAGGCTCAGGCTAATATTTTACCTCATGCTAGCATAAAAAGTTGGTATGATACTACTTATGATGAAATGAAAATTTTTCTGGCAGCACTATTGTGGATGGGAATTGTCCGGTTACCTCAAGTAAGGGATTATTGGTCAAAAAATGATATATACACAAATAAAATAAGCTCTATTTTATCAAGAAACAGGTTCGAAATATTCCCTCCAGAAAATGATCGATTATTCAAAATCACACCGTTGATAAATATGTTAGTGGAACGATTTCAATACGCCTATATACCTAAAGAAGATATTTGTATTGATGAGACACTAGTGCCCTTTCGTGGCCGTCTAAGCTTCAAGCAATATATTCCAAATAAGCGGCATAGGTTTGGGATAAAACTATACAAATTGTGTCTTCAAGGCGGTTATACCTATAACCTAAAGGTATATTGTGGCAAAGACAAAACTGGTGATAAAAATATTTCCAGTGCCACTAACACTGTTCTGGAGTTGTCGCAAAATTTACTTGACAAGGGCAGGACTATTTACACTGACAATTTTTATAGTAGCGTATGTTTAGCACACGAGCTTCAAAAAAGGAAAACACATTTAGTGGGCACTTTACGCTCTAACAGAAAACATAATCCCCAGAAGTTGTGAAAGCAAAGTTGGAGAGATACCAATCTAAGAGTTTACAGAGTAATACGGGTTGTATTGTTTTGAAATGGAAGGACAAAAAAGATGTCTTGATGATTTCGACAAAACACGATGATTCAATGGCTCCCGTAAAAAGACGCGGGGAAGAAATAGAGAAACCAAACATAATTTTAGATTATAATAAATGCAAAGCCTTTATAGATCTTTCTGATCAACTCAAAGCATATTCTACAAGTTTACGGAAAGGAATCAAATGGTATCGAAAACTAGCAGTAGAACTACTAACGGGAACTACGCTAATAAATGCCTATTGTTTACATCAGCTAGTAACAAAGAAAAAAATATCCATCACTAAATTCAAAGAAATAGTTTCACGCAGCTTTTAGAAGAAAGTTGTACTCATCCTCCCCAGCCTAATCAAATCAACGTAAATCATGTTCTGGTTGATGGCAATAAAAAATAGGTGTTCGGTTTGCTATGAAACCTAAAAAACAGTCATGATTGGAAATATGCCCAAGCAAAATCTTCACAAACCCGCCACAAAATGTAGTGCCTGTGGAAAATTTTATTGCTTGAAATTTTTTACTACCCATAAATCAGAATTAATGCAATAATATATTATAAACGTTTATTTGTTTACAAAAGCATAAAGAAAAGATGCACAATGTACTTCAGTTAAATAAAACATTTTTTTTGTTTCAAATTGTCCATTATTTAACAACCATCCAAAAAAAAAAATCGTTGGCCAGAAACATATTTTGGCTCAGGGCCATGCTTAATAAATCCCTATACATTTTGTAGGCACGCTTTGTATCTGTTAGAATACACGCAGCCGATTGTTAAAGTATTCCAATGTATCCGATCGGACACAGGTGGCCTAAACATTCAAGGCCACTTGTGTCCAACGGATGCAAATGGCGCTTAACGTGTTAAGAGCCAAAGAAAAAAATCAGAATCATTAAAATCATCAAATCAAAAACAAATTTTGTGTTCGGTGTGCCATGAAATATATGGAGACTCCCTGAAAGTGATTGAATTCAGTGCATGGCATGTAAAAACTGGTTCCATGAGGACTGCATGGTTTACTCTGGATTTGGAGCGTACATATGCCACATCTGTGATGATTCTATTGATTGAGACAGGGTGCGTACTCTTAGAAGACAATATGTGCGTACTCTTAAACGGCAAGTCTGTTAAGAGTACGCTTTTACAAGGGTTCAAGTTAATTTTTGTTTTTCATACACATTTGTGCATAATATTTTTCTTCTGTGAAATATTTACGTAAGTGAGTTTAAGTTTATCCCTATAATTTTAGATTGATCTTTGTTTTCATATTTTGTCTAAAATAAATGCTTTACGAACATACACTTTTTGATCAACTCATCAGACCTGGCATTTCGTTTTGCATTAAAGGGTAAAAATGTCATTGAACAACCTTTAACTTTTACACATTGAGCTGGTACCGATAGCAATTCACAAAATAATTATGCAAATGTGAATAATGTCGATACGAAGATTTGTTTCATATACGAAAAAAAACATCTGGAACATTGTACATGGAGAATACATTTTTGCAGTATTTACCAAAAACTTGTCAGAAAAAATGGGAAAACCTACTTCGAACTTATAAGAGCTGTAAGGATTTGAAAACAAATCAGGCCGAGGTTTAACTAAGTTTAAATATTATGAAAGGATAGATGAAATATTACGCGATACATCAACAAAACTCAAACTCCAAATGTTTCAAGTTGTTTTTCTATGTTGCTATTAGAAGCAACCTTATTTATTCCATATTAATTACTCTTTTTACATGTTATTTTAGATTAATACACTGTATATTGTTTTTCTCTTATTTTTGCCACTAAAGAAGATCCAATTTGCTCATCATAGATAACCACTCTTCACACATCAATTTGGAGGCTACCTACTATGCTCGAGACCGTGGCATTGTCATTCTTACACTTCCTCCTCATAGTAGCCATAAGATTCAACCTCTGGATAGATCATTTTTAGCCCACTAAAAACAAAATATGCCATCGAGTGTGATAAATGGATGACCGGCATCCTGGAAGAGGTATAACACAATATCAAGTGGCTCAGTTGGTTAATATAGCTTACAAGCAAGTAGCTACAATGTCCAATGCTGAGTCAGGGGTTTAAAGTGTCTGTTATTTTTCCTTTCGACGATAGCTTATTCGACGAGTTCGATTTTGCTCCAGCTTCTGTGATCATATATTAAATTACCCAGATGATGAA